>CAJUXJ010000869.1:0-42265 GCA_910589775.1 Avena eriantha
CCCAAGTGGCAAACAAGCAAAGAGTGATACACCTTTCAACGGTGAATGCTACAAGTGTGGAGGCAAAGGACACAAGTCGGCCGAATGTGGAAACAAGAAAGTCTTGTTCCTCCATAACAATAGTGATGAAGAGTAATTGAGTGAAGATGAATTTGATGCCCAAGTAAGGAGAGTGATGGCAAGACAATGAGTGAAATGTGGAAGATGACCAAGAACACCTCATGTGTTGAACATGACGCAATCCATCGCTTGTCGTCACAAGGATCTTGACCACTCAAGCACAAGTGCATGAAGACAAACCGCTCCAATATCTTCCAAACACGAGACGACATCAATGGAAAATCTATCAAGGTGATCATTGATGGAGGGAGTTGCACAACCTTGCTAGCTCCGAGTTGTTGTGAGAAGCTCAAACCTCACCTCCATCCGCACAAGCACCCCTACCACGTGCAATGGCTAAGTGACCAAGGGTCCGTGAAGATCAAGCATATCGTATCGGTTCTCCTTTGCCATTGGTCCATACAAAGATACGATGGAGTGTGATGTGGTTCCTATGACAGTTTGGCACATGCTTCTTGGTCGACCGTGGCAATTTGACAAGGCTGCTCAACATGATGGTCGCACCAATGTATACACCTTCAAATGGCTCAACAAAACATGTGTTTTGAAATGACTCCTAGCCAAATAATTGCGGACAATGCAAAGGCTTTGCGAGGGCGCAAAGCACAACACCTACTTGTGAGAAGAGAGAGGTAGAGAGGAGACCACCTCATAGTGATGTGAGAGACACAAGCCAAACTCGAGTGGAAAAACTAAGAGTGTTCTCCTTGCCACCAAAGTGAGATGAGAGATGTTCGGAACAACCCATCCATCTTGCACTATGTCCTCCTTTGCCAGGGACTAGTGCAAGGAACTAATGAATTAACCAATGTTCTTCCATCTTTGATGATGTTTTGCAGGAATTCAAGGATGTGTTCCCCGAAGAGCTTCCACATGGACTACCTCCTCTTCACGGCATCAAACATTGCATTGACCTCATCCCCGGTGCACCACTTCCCAGCCACGCCGCTTACCGCACAAAACACAGAGGAGACAAAGGAGATTGAACTTCAAATCAACTCACCGTCTCCAAAGGTTTGATCCAAGTTAGCACTAGTCCAAGTGTCGTACCCATGATACTTGTTCCAAAAATGGATGATATGTTACGATTATGCATGGAATGCCGGCCAATCAATGTTATCATCGTGTGTTATCGACATCCCATACCACGTCTCGATGACATGCTTGATGAATTGGTGTGGAGCCACTATTTTTTTCGAAATTGATCTTCGTTGTGGTTACCATCAAATCGCATGGCTGAAGGATGATGAGTGGAAAACGCCTTCAAGACCACACTTGGTCTCTATGAATGGTTGGTTATGCCCTTTGGTTATCTAATGCCCCATCACCTTTACGCGCCTCATGAATCATATCTTGCATTCTCTCATTGTAAAAAGTGGTGTTGTCTATTTCGATGATATTCTTGGTTTATAGAAAATCACTTGAGGACCATATAACACATGTCAAGGAAGTTTTGCAAATCCTTCGACATGAAAAGCTTTATGCTAATCTTCCCAAGTGCACTTTTGCTAAAGACAAGTTGATTTTTTTTGGATTTGTCGTTTCTTCGAAGGGAATTGAAAGTTGATGTTTCCAAGGTAAAGGCCATACGAGATTGGCCCATCCCAACAAATGTGAGTGAACTCTGAAGTTTTCATGGGTTGGCCGATTTCTATCGTCGCTCTGTGAAAGACTTTTCGACAATTGCTTGTCCTCTAAACGAGTTTACGAAAATAATGTCACCTTCGTTTGGGGCAAAGCACAACAAAAAGCTTTTGATGAACTTAAAAGAGGCTCACCGAAGCACCTCTCCTTGCGTTACCGGTTTTCACAAAAACTTTGATATAGAGTGTGATGCTAGTGGTATCGGCATTGGAGGAGTCCTTATGCAAAACAGACGTCCTATAGCCTACCATAGCGAGAAACTTGATGGTGCTCGCCTTAATTATCCAATTTATGACAAAGATATTTTTGCCTTAGTTTGTGTTCTTCAAGTTTTGGCAACACTACCTATGGCCCAAGGAATTTATCATACATTCCGACCATGAGTCGTTGAAATATCTCAAAGGCCAAGCCAACTTGAGTAAGAGACACGCTAAGTGGGTTGAGTTCATGGAGTCTTTTATGTACATTGTCAAGTATAAGAAGGGCAAAGATAATGTAGTTGCGGACGCTTTGTCTCGCAAGCATACAAGCCTTCTTACGAGACTTGAAATCAACGTGTTGGGTCTGAGGAAATAAAATCTTTGTATCCTTCCGACCCGTTCTTTGAACCAATTTTCGCAAAATGCTCCATTGATAAAGGAGTTGATGATTTCTATTTGCATAAGGGTTTTCTCTTAAACAAAACAAGCTTTGCATTCTGAAATCGTCGCTCCAAACTTTTGCTTCTCCAAGAATCTCATTGTGGAGGCCTTATGGGTCACTTTGGCCGTGACAGACATCGGACATGCTCTCCACTCACTACTTTTGGCCCAAGATGAAGTGCGACATGGAGTGCTACGTTCAACGATGCACGACATGTGTTCAAGCTAAGTGCCAGCTAACCCTTATGGTCTTTATATGCCCATTTCCTATTCCTCATACACCTTGGTCTGACATTAGCATGGATTTGTGTTAGGATTGCCTAGATCTAAGCATGGTCATGATTCTATCTTGTTGTCGTGGATCGCTTTTCCAAAATGGCACACTTCATACCGTGCCATAAGACCGACGATGCTTCACATGTGCCAATTATTTGTTTTTCAGGGAAATCGTCCGTCTTCGCGGTGCCATGAACAATTGTCTTCGACTGCTACGTCAAATTCATGAGCTACTATGGAAGACCTCATGCCCAAGCTCGGCGTCAAGCTCCTCTTTTCATTCGCGTCGCATCCTAAAACTGATGGACAAACCGAGGTTGTCAACCAAAGCCTCAGAACTCTTCTGCGTGTGTTGATCAAGAAACACTTGAAGGATTGGGAGGAATGCATTCCCCATGCCAATTTCACCTACAACCGAGCCAAGCACTCAACAACCAAGATAATCCCCTTCAGATCGTCTATGGTTTCAAGCCCCTCACCGCGCTCGCATCCTACCACTACCTCTTCATGAGCGCACCAACATGGACGTCGAGAAGCGTGCACAAGCTATGAAGAAACTACATGAAGAAACAAGAGCTACTATCGAGCAACAAGTCCTTCGCCAAGCTTCAAGGTTAAACAAGGACAAGAAGGTGATGATATTTGAAGAAGGTGATCTTGTGTGGATACACCTAAGCAAACACCACTTCACCAACGAACGCAACTCCAAGGTCAAGCAAGAGGAGATGGTCCCTTGAAGGTTCTCAAACGAATCAACAACAACGCCTACATCATCGACATACCAACATCCAAGTACCTTGCAAGCAATACATTCAACGTCAAGGATCTCTCACCCTACCATGGAGATGTTCAAGATGACAACCATGAAGAGTCGAGGACAACTCTTTCCCAAGGGGGGAGCTGATGCAGCTCATCCTACGGACGCTCCTACATCTACACCACCAAGACCCCCAAGTGGACCGATGACCCGTGCCCGAGCCAAGCTTCTTCAAGCTAAGGTGAATTCGCTCCTATCATCATGTGACTTTGACATACACTTGGACGGCTTGCTACTTCATACCACTACTCTGTGCATCATCAGGTACGAACCCATGCCACATCAACCCACGAGCCCTGAAGCTGCACCTGTCCTTAAGCTGCCAAAGCCGGAGTGTTCACTCGAATCCATCCAGAGTGTTCAGCGCGACTCAGCTAGAGTGTCCAGCCTACCCCAGCCCTGTCCGGGCTCGGACATTATGTATGCCAGTTCGGACACTACCCGGACACTACCCGGAGTGTCCGGCCACCCCGGACTGTCCAGTCAACTCGACCCGGACTGTCCGGCCTGAAAATGGGCCTGCAAGCCTTAGCTGGGCCCTATGGCCCATGTACCCCTCTAGTTCGCCGAGAACTCTACTTTAATGCCTAAATTACCCCTGAACTTGTGGTTGGCCTATATATAGTCCCAAACCTCCATTGTAAACCCTAGGCATGATATTTGGAATTAGTGGAAACCCCTTGTGGATCTATCTAGTTCTTGCCTCATGCTCCTTTGACAAAGGAGCACCAAATATCCTAAACCTCGTTGAAGTTTGCATCGTACCTCCGCGTTGTACAAGGCCTTGGCATCGGTGTCCCTTTGCAAAGACGTCAAGATCTCACCGAGTCTCCCATCTCGCCATGCCGGTTCGAGAGAGAGTCCTCCGCCCGATGCCGATCCTAGGGATTGCGCTGGACTGGTCACCGCCGGCGTGAGCTATTGGTGTGTATCGTGGTTTTACGTGTGTGTGTGTTCATCAAGTTCTTCGTGCTTGAGTTCGTCGTGTTCATTCCCCCTTCTTCCCCCGCACTCCATCCTATATTTGAGTGGGATTCGTGAAAGATCAGGCCACCCTAGAGGTTTGCCCTCAACAACACACATGCAATGTCACCAGTGGATCAATGTGGTTTAAGAAAAGAACACACATGCAAATTTTACTAGTGGATCAATGTGGTTCAGGAAAAGGACACACATGCAATGTCACTAGTGGATCCATGTGGTTTACGAAAAGAACACACATGCAAATGTAACTAGTGGATCAATTTGTTTTAGGAAAAAAACAAACATGCAATGACACTAGTGGATCCATGTGGTTTAGGAAAAGAACAAACATGTAATGACACCAGTGGATCAATTTTGTTTAGGGAAAGAACACAGATGCATTAACCCAGTGGATCAATGTGGTTTACGAAAAGAACACACATGCAATGTCACCAGTTGATCCATGTGGTTTACGAAAAGAACACACATGCAATGTCACTAGTGGAACCATGTGGTTCAGGAAAAGAACACAGATGCAATGAAACGAGTGGATCCATTTGGTTTAGGGAAAGAACACACATGCAATGACACTAGTGGATCAATGTATATTAGGAAAAGAACACACAAGCAAGCATACCAGTGGATCCATGTGGTTTAGGAAAATAACAAACATGCAAATGACACCAGTGGATCAATGTGGTTTAGGAAAAGAACACACATGCAATGACACCAGTGGATCCATGTGGTTTAGGAAAAGAACACACATGAAATGTCACTAGTGGATCCATGTGGTTTAAGAAAAGAACACACATGCAATAACTCCAGTGGATCCATGTTGTTTAGGAAAAGAATCACATGCAATGCCTCGAGTGGATCAATATGTTTTAGGAAAAGAACACACATGCAATGTCACCAGTGGCTCGATGTGGTTTAGGAAAAGAACACACATCCAAATGTCACTAGTGGATCAATATGGTTCAGGTAAAGAACACACATGCAATGTCACCAGTGGATCCATGTGGTTTAGGAAAAGAACAGACATACAAATGTCACTAGTGGATCAATGTGTTTTAGGAAAAAAACACATGCAATGACACCAGTGGATCCATGTGGTTTAGGAATAGAACAAACATGTAATGACACTAGTGGATTAATTTGGTTTAGGAAAACAACACACATGCATTAACCTAGTGGATCAATGTGGTTTAGGAAAAGAACACACTTGCAATGTCACTAGTTGATCCATGTGGTTTACGAAAAGAACACACATGCAAAGTCACAAGTGGAACCATGGCGTTCAGGAAAAGAACACACATGCAATGAAACCAGTGGATCCATTTGGTTTAGGAAAAGAACACACATGCAATGAAACCAGTGGATCCATGTGGTTTAGGAATAGAACACAATGCAAATGACACCAGTGGATTAATGTGGTTCATGAAAAGAGTACACATGGAATGACACTAGTAGATCAATGTGGTTTAGGAAAAGAGTACGCATGCAATGACCCTAGTGGATCATATGGTTCAGGAAAAGAACAAACTTGCAATGTCACTAGTGAATCCATGTGGTTTAGGAAAAGAACACACATGCAATGACTCTAGTGGATCCATGTTGTTTAGGAAAAGAACACACATGCAATGCATCCAGTGGATCAATGTGTTTTAGGAAAAGAACACACATGCAATCACACCAGTGGATCCATGTGGTTTAGGATAATAACACACATGCAAATGACACCAGTGGATCAATGTGGTTCAGGAAAAGAACACACATGCAATGACACCAAAGGATCCATGTGGTTTAGTAAAAGAACCCACATGAAATGTCACTAGTGGATCCATGTGGTTTAGGAAAAGAACACACCTGCAATGACTCTAGTGGATCCATGTCGCTTAGGAAAAGAACACACATGCAATGCCTCCAGTGGATCAATATGTTTTAGGAAATGAACACACATGCAATGTCACCAGTGGATCAATGTGGTTTAGGAAAAGAACACACATGCAAATGTCACTAGTGGATCAATGTGGTTCAGGAAAAGAACACACATGCAATGTCACCAGTGGATCCATGTGTATTAGGAAAAGAGCACACATGCAAATGTCAGTAGTGGATCAATGTGTTTTAGGAAAATAACAAACATGCAATGACACCAGTGGATCCATGTGGTTTAGGAAAAGAACAAACATGTAATGACACTAGTGGATCAACTTGGTCTAGGAAAAGAACACACATGCATTAACCTAGTGGATCAATGTGGTTTAGGAAAAGAACAAACATGCAATGTCACCAGTTGATCCATGTGGTTTACGAAAAGAACACACATGCAATGTCACAAGTGAAATCATGTGGTTCAGGAAAAGAACACACAAGCAATGGAACCAGTGGATCCATTTGGTTTAGGAAAAAAACACACATGAAATGACACTGGTGGATCCATGTGGTTTAGGAATAGAACACAATGCAAATGACACCAGTGGATCAATGTGGTTCATGAAAAGAACACACATTGAGTGACACTAGGAGATCAATGTGGTTTAGGAAAAGAGTACACATGCAATGACCCTATTCGATCATATGGTTCAGGAAAAGAACACACATGCAATGTCATCAGTGAAACCATGTGGTTTAGGAAAAGAACACACATGCAATGACTATAGTGGATCCATGTTGTTTAGGAAAAGAACAAACATGCAATGCCTCTAGTGGATCAATGTGTTTTAGGAAAAGAACACACATGCAATCACACCAGTGGATCCATGTGGTTTAGGATAATAACACACATGCAAATGACACTAGTGGATCCATGTGGTTCAGGAAAATAACACACATGCAATGAGACCAGTGGATCCATGTGGTTTAGGAAAAGAACACACATGCAATTTCACCAGTGGATCCATGTGGTTTAGGAAAAGAACACAAATGCAATGACTCTAGTGGATCCATGTGGTTTAGAAAAATAAGACACATGCAAATGTCACTAGTGGATCCATGTCTTTTAGGAAAAGAACGCACATGCAATGACTCTAGTGGATCAATGTGGTTTAGGAAAAGAACACACATGCAATGTCACTCGTGGATTAATGTGGTTTAGGAATAGAACACACATGCAATGACTCGAGTGGATCAATGTGGTTTAGGAAAATAACACACATGTAATGTCACTAGTGGATCAATGTGGGTTTAGGAAAAGAACACACATGCAAATGTCGCAAGTCGATCAATGTGGTTTAGGAAAAGAACACACATGTAAGGTCAAAAGTGGATCAATGTGGTTTAGGAAAATAATACATAGGCAATGACTCCTGTGGATCATTGTCGTTTAGGAAAAGAACACACATGCAAATGTCACAATTGGATCAGTGTGGTTTTGGGAAAAGAACACCAATGCAATGTCACTAGTGGATCCATGTGGTTCAGGAAAACAACACACATGCAATGACACCAGTGGATCTATGTGGTTTAGGAAAATAACACACATGAAATGACACCAGTGGATCCATGTGGTTCAGGAAAAGGACACACACGGAATGTCACGAGTGGATCAATGTAGTTTTGGAAAAGAACACACGTGCAAATGTCATGAGTGGATCAATGTGGTTCAGGAAAAGAACACACATGCAATGTCACCAGTGGATCAATGTGGTTTAGGAAAAGAACACACATGAAGTGTCACTAGTGGATCCATGTGGTTTAGGTAAAGAACACACATGCAATGACACCAGTGGATAAATGTGGTTTAGGAAAAGAACAGACATGTAAATGACACACCAGTGGATCAATGTGGTTTAGGAAAAGAGCACACATGAAATGTTTCTAGTGCATTAATGTGTTTTAAGAAAAGAACACACATGCAATCACACAAGTGGACCCATGTGGTTTAGGATAATAACACACATGGAAATTACACCAGTGGACCAATGTGGTTCAGGAAAAGAACACACATGCAATGACACCAGTGGATCCATGTGGTTTAGGAAAAGAACACACATGCAATGACTCCAGTGGATCCATATTCTTTAGGAAACGAACACACATGCAATGCCTCCAGTGGATCAATGTGTTTTAGGAAAAGAACACGCATGCAATGTCACCAGTGGATCAATCTGGTTTAATGAAAGAGCACACATGCAAATGTCACTAGTGGATCAATGTGGTTCAGGAAAAGAACTCACATGCAACGTCACTAGTGGATCCATGTGGTTTAGGAAAAGAACACACATGCAAATGTCACTAGTGGATCAATGTGTTTTAGGAAAAACACACATGTAATGACACAAGTGGATCCATGTGGATTAGGAAAAGAACAAACATGTAATGACACTAGTGGATCAATTTGGTTTAGGAAAAGAACGCAGATGCATTAACCTAGTGGATCAATGTGGTTTAGGAAAAGAACACACATGCAATGTCACCAGTTTATCCATGTGATTTACGAAAAGAAGACACATGCAATGTCACCAGTGGAACCATGTGGTTTAGGGAAAGAACACACATGCAATGAAACTAGTGGATCCATTTGGTTTAGGAAAAGAACACACATGCAATGACACTAGTGGATCCATGTGGTTTAGGAACATAACACAATGCAAATGACACCAGTGGATCAATGTGGTTCATGAAAAGAACACACATGCCGTGACACTAGTAGATCAATGTGGTTTAGGAAAAGAGTACACATGCAATGACCCTAGTGTATCATATGGTTTAGGAAAAGAACACACATGAAATGTCACCAATGAATCCATGTGGTTTAGGAAAAGAGCACACATATGCAATGGCATCTAGGGGATCCATGTTGTTTTGGAAAAGAACACACATGCAATGTTGCTGGCGTGTGGTTGACTTGGGAGCTTCTTCTTCTTCAGTTCCCCGGCAATGGCACTAGAAAATAGCTTGATGTCTACACACTTCTACTCTTATAGACAGTTTTTGGGCCTCCAAGTGCAGAGGTTTGTAGAACAGCAGCAAGTTTTCCCTTAAGTGGATTACCCAAGGTTTATCGAACTTAGGGAGGAACTGGTCAAAGGTATTCCCTCTCAAGAAACCCTACAATCAAGATACAAGAAGTATATTGTGTCCCGACAAACCTAATACACTTGTCAGTTGTATAGGTGCACTAGTTCGGCGAAGAGATAGTGAAATACAAGTGGTATGGATAAAAGACAACGGTGCCAAAAAATAGCATGATGGCGTGGAAGAGACCAAAGGAAAACGGAAATAAAGATGGAAGCAAGCAAACAAGTTACAGATCTAGTTGCCAACAATGTTTCAATGCTTAGAAACAAGGCCTAGGGATCATGCTTTCACTAGTGAAAACACTCATATAATATCTTCTCTTTATGATACTATTCTTAACTACTCTCCAGTTGGACACTCTAATCCATTGTAGGGCTATAACAGCACACCTCAAAGTAAGCCTTTCCCATCTAGATAACCCCACACTGTCACCTTGAACACTAGATGGTTCCAACAAACACCACAATTTCATAAAGACATCCAACTCCAAATATAACTCATAACAAGTATTTGTAATCTCTAGCCTAAGTGCTACCATGGTGTGCACACTGTCAACTTCACACACGTGGGGTGAGCAGAGATCTATTAAAGCACTTGAGTAGCAAGGTAGATCTATAAATTACAAGCTCATGATCACAATATGATCATGCATAGCAAGAGAGATGAACACATAGCTACCGGTAGAACCCTTAGCCTCAAGGAAGAACTACTCCCTCCTCCTCATGGGAATCAGCAATGGTGATGGAGATGGTGGTGGAGATCGATGGAGATGACTCTGGGGGAACTTCCTCGTCCCGGTAGGGTACCGAAACAGAGAATTTCTATCCCTCGAATCTCCCCTTCGGTGGAGGCGGCGCTGTGGAACTTTTCCTGGCTGGAGGCTTGACTATTTAGGTTTTTTTGCATCAGGAGGCTTCTTATAGGCGAAGAGGCAACGTCGGTGGGCGGCCAGGAGGCCCACACCATGCCCTGGCGCGGCCTAGAGCTGCCCACGCCAAGGGATGGTGTGGCCACCCTGTGGCCCCTCTCCGTCTCGTCTTCTGGCTCCGTGAGTCTTCCGGTAAAATATCGACTTTGGATTTTGTCCGTTCCAATTCCGAGAATATTGATTTTCTAACTTTCCTGGAACCAAAAACAGTAGAAAACAGGCAACTGGCACTGTGGCATCTTGTTAATAGGTTAGTCCAAGAAAGTGCATAGAAATACTCCAAAGTGTGGACAAAACATAAGAGAGTAGATATAAAACTAGCATGGAACATCAAAAATTATAGATACGTTTGCAACGTATCAACATCCCCAAGCCTAACTCCTGCTCGTCCTCGAGTAGGTAAGTGATAAAAGGAAAGAATAATTTTTGAGGTGACATGCACCATCATATACTTGATCGAAGTACTTGTAATACATTGATAGCTAGGATCATAGTACTTCAATCATAACATGAAAGACAAAGTTCTAGCAATAAGACAAAGCAACTAAGTTGCAACATGAAAAGGCATAAACAAAAGATTCATGAATAAAAATTCTTTGCAAGACGTTTGTTTGTTTCACATAAAGAAAACATCACATACTGGCATTCAGCTTGTCCCTCATAGAGTAGAAAACATAAATGCATAGGACACCTTCAAAGTTCATAAGAGTGACTAGATACAAATAGTTTAAAACAAGCAATATCAAAGCTATGCATAAATCAAAAAGTCTTGGGACAATGCACACAGAACTAAGAATGGCCAATATGCTCTAAAAGTAGGTGTATAAAGATACAAGGTGGAGACTCAACAAAAGGTAAAAGAAAGGCATTCATAGAAGGAAGCAGAGATTCAAGTTTCATAAAGAACTTCCAAAAATTATGGTACTTATTAGCTTTCAGCTCTCATTGCCCCTATCATAAGCATCTTGAAGTGATTAAGGTTAAAGTGAACAAACTATGGTGTATATGCTTGACGAAGTATAAGTTGGAAATCTCATGTCCCTTAAATACGAGGGTCGCTCCTCATGCTACTCAAGTTTAGTTCCCGGTAAGTTCTTGTCATCGAAATTACATGTGTATCACAGAGAACCGCCAACGGGGTACCCCTTGCCCGATGATACGGAAGAATCCCCATATCAAAATGACAAGGGAAGCAGACAACGAGCATCTCAACAATCTTCTTATTTACCATGGGAATATGGTGCTTTTTTCTCTCTTTCCTCTTTTCATATATCTCTTTTTTTCTCTTTTCTTTTTCTCTTCTTTATCATTATCTTACTCTTTTTTATAAGAAGAATGCTTCATAGACATATCATTATGGTTACGCTGCAGGTTTCCACCATGACAGCATGGATTAGACTAGTGGCCCTGGCGTTTCTCTAACACATATACATAACTCCATGGACTTACAAGTGATGGGTTCGTAGCATGGAAAACAAAAAATTTCTATCGCAAGAACGAACAAAACCCAGATCTAATCTAGATAAAAGCCAAGATCTAATCTATTAGACATGTGCAACGAGATAGATCTGTACTAACCCTTGTAGATCCGAAAGCGTTACGAGATTCAGATCTCGTGGTTGATGTAGTCGATCACTTGCCGACGAACAGCGCTTCCGCAGTCGGTCACACGTGCGGAGTCGAAGTAGACCTTCCTCTCCTCGTTCCAGCGAGCAGCGGAGGTAGTAGATCTTCTCCACGGAATCACAGCAGCATGGCGGCGTGGTGGTGGTGGAGTAGAGAATTCTGCAGGGCTTCGCCTATGCCTGTGTAGAAGAAAGGAGGAGGAGAGAGGCGGCGGAGATTTGGAGTTGTGGAGGAGAGCTTGGACGTGGCGCCCCCACCCCTCTATTTAAAGGAGGGAGGCGCCATGGGAGGGGGAGTCCTTGTAGGACTCCCCTCCCTCCTATGGCCGGTGGATTGGGGAGGGGGGGAGGAGTCCTCCTCCCCCACGACTCCTTGTCTTGCCCCACCAGGACTCCTTGATCCCTTTCTTGGTTTTCAAGCAAACTCCAAGAAATCTTCCAGAACCTTCCGGAACATTCCGAAACCTTCTAGAATCCTCATACAAAATACTCTGGAACATTTCCTAACTCAGAAAATGATCCCCAATATATGAATCTTATTCTCCGGACAATTCCGGATCTCCTCGTGATGTCCCGGATCCAATCCGAGACTCCGAACAACATTCGGTCTCCAACGCACATTCCATATCTACTTAAAACAACTTCGAACCTTAAGTGTGTCACCCTACGGTTCGTGAATATGCAGACATGATGAAGACACCTCTCCGATCAATAACCATCAGCGGGATCTGGAGATCCATAACGGCTCCCACATACTCAACGATGACTTCTTGATCGATAGAACCATTAACATACGAAACCAATTCCCTTTGTCACGCGATACTCTACTTATCCGAGGTTTGTTCGTCGGTATCTCCATACCTAGTTCTACCTCGTTACTGATAAGTACTCTTTACTTGTTCCATGTTATGCCATCCCTTGTGACCCAGTCACATGCTTGCAAGCTAATTAGTTGACATTCCAGCGAGAGGGCCCAGAGCATATCTATCCGTCATATGGATGGACAAATCCCAATCTTGGTCCATGCGCTTCAACACATACTTTCAGAATACCCAATGACACCTTTATAACCACCCAGTTACGAAGCGGTGTTTGATGTCATCAAAGTACCCATCCGGTGATGGTGATTAACATAACCTCATGGTCAAAGGATTAGGTTACTATGTATTTTAAAGCTTATAGCAAACGAACTTAATGACTTGATCTTATGCTATGCTTACTACGGGTGTGTGTCCATCACATCATTCTCCTAATGATATGATCTTGTTATTAACGACATCCAATGTCCATGATCAGGAAACCATGATCATCCATTAATCAACAAGCTAGTTTAACAAGAGGCTTACTAGGGACTCTTTTATGTTTACAAAACACACAAGTATTAATGTTTCCGATTAATACAATTATAGCATGGGATGTAAACATTTATCATAAACATAAAGATATAATAATAACCATTTTATTATTGCCTCTTGGGAATATCTCCAACAGTCTCCCACTTGCACTAGAGTCAATAATCTAGTTAAAAACTTGTGCATTCAACACCTATGGCTTTCTGGTGTTGTATAGACACTATTGCTAGTGGTAAACATAATCTTCGGATCTGACACTTCCAGGTCCGTGTGTATTTGCATGTCCTTGCGTCTCTACGCATTACTCATTCTCCAATGAGATGGCATTGTATAAATTTGGTTCTTTGGTGAGACCTTTAGTTCCTTGGGATTAAATTATGTTGATACAATTGTCATACAATGTATCTTCATAGTATTATCCCGCTATGAACCACACCTAGTTTGATAACAAACTACTTAACACAAATGCCCTCTCTTTGCTGCTACTATAGCAGTTATATTCTTAGCCTTTTCTTGTAGTATCCGTCACAATATCTCAACTTTGGAACTCATCCAAAACCATTAGGGAACATCCTTTCCATTATATTGTGCCACCCATAGTCTAAATTGAGATAAATTTAATTTGTATCTTGTGACAAAACTAGTATCAATGTAACACTTTACAATGAACTACCTTTAACTACTTGTCACTTATACATGATATATTCTTAGTTCTTCCAAAGCTCATAGGAATATCTTTACTATTGTCCAATGATCATCTTGTGAATCATTCTGGTATATGCTCATAACATTTAGAGCATAGGACATATCTGGATGTGTACATCTCAAAGAATGATTGATCAAAATATTCTTGTGATTTCACCAAGTGTCAAAACACTTGAATCTCGTGTCAACACACTTGAATCTTGATTTAGTCCTTTCCGTGCATCAAGAACCTTTCTTGTTGTTTCCATATTGAACTCATTCAACATCTTATCTATGTACATTTGGCAAAACCATATCAGCGCCTCAATCTATTCAGATAGACATTGATGCCTAATTCTCGAGTTATGCCTAAGTCTTTCATCGAAATGAAATTCTTAACCTATGTCAATAAAAGATACATTATTTCTAATCAACAATATGTCTTTCACATAATGTATTAGAAATATGTCTTAGCGCTCCCACTTAATTTCTTGCAAAATGCTAACATCTTCATCGTCTCTGATGAAATTAAACCTTTTAACGGTTTCATCACGGTGAAGATTCCAACTCCGCAATGCTCACTTCAAGCATTGAAGTTTTGCATACTCTTTTAGCATCCTTTTGAATTAACAAAACCCTTTGGATCGTGTCATGTACACGTCCTAGGTAACCATTCTATTAGAAGAACTTGTTTTGTTTGTTCAACTACCATATACCAAAATATATGTAGTGGTTGCTACATTAATCCGTCCAGACTAAATATCGCTATGAAAGATCAAATCTTATCATAGTCAATTCCTTGAACATTGTCATAAACTCTTTCCGACATGTCGACTATTTCATAGATTTGAAACATCCATGTCTATTTCTTTATAGATCCAAACACGATCGATAGGCTTCACACCTTTCCGGAGGGTCTTCTAAGTTCAGAAACTTGATTTCTCGTGTATGGATACTATTGCGGATTCCATGACTTCTAGTCATTTTATGGAGTCAGGGCCCATCATCGCTTCTTTGCATGTAGTCGGTTCATCATTGTCAAAACAATAACGACCTGCTTATCAAATCTTACTATTTGATTCTTACCGACCCACACGATTCTATAGGAACTCTAATCTCCGAGATCACACCTTTTGTAATCACGAGAGCCATGAGCATTGTGGCCGCCACCGGGATACTTTCCGGTGCTGCGCTACTTAGCACATATAGCTAAGGTTCAACAACCTTATCAAAGTTCTATTGTCCTCCCACTTAACTTTTCACGAAAAATTCCTTCTCAAGAAACTTGACGTTCCAAGCGACAAACTCTTTTGTCCTCGGCGTTATGGATAAATTCCCAACAAATTCTTTGGAATAACCTACAAAGATGTGCTTATCCGACTTTGGTTGAAAACATTTTACTTATGCATAGCATACCAAAATTTAAGAAAAGACAATTCGGGTTTTATCCCAAACCATAACTCATATGGTGTCATTTCAACGAATCACGATGGAGCTCTTTTCAGTGTAAAAGCGGTAGTCACTAAAGCTTTAATCTTTAAAATATAATGGCAGTTTTATAAATGACACCTTTGATCTTACCATGTAAAACAAGGTTTCATTACATATCTCGAACACTCCATACTCCTATGGTGTTTTGGGAAATGCAAATCCATGGAACGATTCCTCAAATCTTAGGTGTTTTGCTAAACTTGTAACTCAAACATCTTTCTTTATGATCCAATCATAAACTCTTTTATTTTCTTGTTACAATGATTTTCCACTTCATCTTGAAAGTCTTTGAACATTTTTCAAATGTTTCATACTTCTTCCTTATTGAGTAAGTATATACATATACTCTCTCAAATCTTCGGAGAAAGCATATGAAGTTGAAATCCATCGCCCACGACTACACATAATGGACTATATACATCAATATGTACAAATTCCAATCAGTTAGTCGTCCGTTCCTCTTTTGGCCTACAAACGGAGTTTTAATTATCTCCAGGAAAGTATCACAAGCGTCATTTGATCCAAATCAAAGACTCCAAAAATCCATCAACATGGAGTTTCTTCATATATCCTTTCAATATAATTTAAACGGCGATGTAACTTTACAAGTGATCTTTCAATCATTTGGCTTGCGACATTTTAGCATTAGTTTTATGGTCGTTATTTCTCCTACCATACTTGTATATTATCCATCTATTATGGAATACGGTAATTATTTGAACAACCTTTTGTCGTCATAATACCTGATCAAAATAACAATTATTGAAACAAATCTTGAAGGCAAGCTTTGATGTTAACGAGCAACACAACAACCCTTTGTTTGTTTTCGATGAACATCATCACATTTTCTCTTGCTAGTTACTTAGGCCATTGCAGTTCATGAATTGTGTTGTCCTGTATGGCACTTCATACCAACCAATTCGGTATCCAATACCGAAGAACCACATTGTTTAACAAGCAAGGAATACAACCATAACATGTATATCTTCTATATGCCTAAGTTGGACATCTCCAACCTTTTATTTTCTGCCAAATATTTTATAGATTCTCTTTCAGCAATTCCTTTTCTTTTAAAAGAATCTATCATCATCAATAGTGGTGTCATCAACATGACACATGGTACAAAGCGTATATAGTCAACTACTAATACCTTTGGACTTGCATTTTGAGGTGGATCACCATCATCAAATGTTTGGTGTTCTTTCAAAAACCATTCATTAGTAATCTTTTAGTGTAGTAAACATTTTACTTACATCTTCTATTCATCCTTGTCATGACAACTTTCATGATCAAGCTGCTATAGCTTATAAAGGTGAATTGCGAGTATAATGTTTCTTTTTCAAAACCTTTTGGAGGATTAGGACGACTAGCGTCTCCAACCTTCACAAATTCTCATCAAATATGAGGACGTATACTCTATCATGTTGTAACCAACACATTGTTTTAGATATCGCAATACCTTTCACATATGATGGTTTCTGAAACATTGCTTTCAGCTCTTAGATAAACTTGATATTAAAAACAATCTTTTGAGTATCAAGAATCATGGAGGCAAACATGAAACATTAGAAACTAACACTGGAATTGTTACTCTTGATTTAATACTATTTATTAAACTTCATGGAGTAAATAGAGTTTGCTGAAAGTTTGCAATAGGACTTATAAACTTTAAATTGACATTCAAAACAATACGATACCAGTTCGTAAAGTAAATATCCAGAATTTCTATAGTTCCACTATCTCAACTATAACTAAGCGTAAGGTGGTGAACGGATGCCAATGACTACAACAAACTATGCAAATTCACTTTGATTGTGTTTATGATAAATTGAGTTCGACTAATCCAAATTACAAATGAACTCCCACTCAAAACAACATCCCTCGAGTTGTTTTAGTGATTACACGAACCAAATCCACTACACCAAGTCCGATCATCACGTGAGATGATGTAGCTTTAAAGGCGAACAATCAATATGTTCATCATATCACCCATATGACTCATGCTTTACCTTTCGGTATTCCGTGTTCCGTGACCATGTCTGTACATGCTAGGCTCGTCAAGGTTAACCTTAGGTTCCGCATGTGCAAATCTGGCTTGCACCCGTTGTATGCACACGTAGAGTCTATCACACCCGATCATCACGAGATGCTTCGAAACGACGAGTCTTAGCAACGGTGCCAACTAAGGACGAACACTTTATTACTTGATATTTACTGA
Organism: Avena eriantha; assembly: GCA_910589775.1. Classification (NCBI taxonomy): domain Eukaryota; kingdom Viridiplantae; phylum Streptophyta; class Magnoliopsida; order Poales; family Poaceae; genus Avena; species Avena eriantha. The sequence continues at coordinate 17,782 of CAJUXJ010000869.1, forward strand.
GAGGGATCATCTTATAATGCTACCGTCGCGATCTAAGCAATACAAGATGCATAGAGGATTAACATCACAGGCAACTCATAATTAGTGTGATATGATATGGCCCTTTCTTCTTGCACCTTTGATCTCCATCTCCAAAGCACGAACATGATCTCCATCATCACCCGCATTGCGTCAAGGTCAGTGGCGCCGCTTCATGGTTGTCCATCATCACTAGAAACTATTACAACTACTTGGAACAAAGCTATTACAAGATGAATAGACACGCAGGTCTTAATAGAATTGAAGACAACCATTAGGCTCCTGCCGGTTGCCATATTACAACAAGTATCATTGCATACATCAAATATAATCACAATCACATGATGGCCATATCACATCACAAAACCCCTGCAAAAACAAGTTAGACGCCTCTAATTTTCTTTGCATGTTTTATGTGGCTTGAGGCTTTCGAATAAGAACAGATCTTACCTACGAATATGAACCACGACGTTGATACAAGTGCTATCAAGTGCAAAGTGTAGATTGGATCTATACTATGGTGGGAGAGACAGACACCCGCAAAGCCACTTGTGCAAAGCAAGTTACACGTCAAGCGTGGAGCAAGTCTCATCCGTGATGACATGTAAGGTTAGCCTGAGCCGCTTCATCCCACCATGCCGCAAGATGCAAAGTACACAAAGCAAAAGACGGCACGAGCACCAACGCCCACAAAACCATTGTGCTCTACTCGTGCAACAGATCTACGCATAGATACGGCTCTGATACCACTGATGGGTTCGTAGCATGGAAAACAAAAAATTTCTATCGCAAGAACAAACAAAACCCAGATCTAATCTAGATAAAAGCCAAGATCTAATCTATTAGACATGTGCAACGAGATAGATCTGTACTAACCATTGTAGATCCGAAAGCGTTACGAGATTCGGATCTCGTGGTTGATGTAGTCGATCACTTGCCGATCTCAAGATCGAGTGGACGATCCTTCCGGCGCCGCATTCCGGCAGCGCTTCCGCAGTCGGTCACACGTGCGGAGTCGAAGCAGACCTTCCTCTCCTCGTTCCAGCAAGCAGCGGAGGTAGTAGATCTTCTCCACGGAATCAGAGCAGCACGACGGCGTGGTGGTGGTGGTGGAGTAGAGAATTCTGCAGGGCTTCGCCTATGCCTGTGCAGAAGAAAGGAGGAGGAGAGAGGCGGCGGAGATTTGGAGTTCTGGAGGAGAGCTTGGAGGTGGCGCCCCCACCCCTCTATTTAAAGGGGGAGGCGCCATGGGAGGGGGAGTCCTTGTAGGACTCCCCTCCCTCCTATGGCCGGCGGATTGGGGAGGGGGGGAGGAGTCCTCCTCCCCCATGACTCCTTGTCTTGCTCCACCAGGACTCCTTGATCCCTTTCTTGGTTTTCAAGAAAACTCCAAGAAATCTTCCAGAACCTTCCGGAACATTCCGAAACCTTCTAGAATCCTCATACAAAATACTCCGGAACATTTCCTAACTCAGAAAATGATCCCCAATATATGAATCTTATTCTCCGGACAATTCCGGATCTCCTCGTGATGTCCCGGATCCAAGCCGAGACTCCGAACAACATTCGGTCTCCAACGTACATTCCATATCTACTTAAAACAACTTCAAACCTTAAGTGTGTCACCCTACGGTTCGTGAATATGCAGACATGATGAAGACACCTCTCCGATCAATAACCATCAGCGGGATCTGGAGATCCATAACGGCTCCCACATACTCAACGATGACTTCGTGATCGATAGAACCATTAACATACGAAACCAATTCCCTTTGTCACGCGATACTCTACTTATCCGAGGTTTGATCGTCGGTATCTCCATACCTAGTTCTACCTCGTTAGTGATAAGTACTCTTTACTCGTTCCATGTTATGGCATCCCTTGTGACCCAGTCACATGCTTGCAAGCTAATTAGTTGACATTCCAGCGAGAGGGCCTAGAGCATATCTATCCGTCATATGGATGGACAAATCCCAATCTTGGTCCATGCGCTTCAACACATACTTTCAGAATACCCAATGACACCTTTATAACCACCCAGTTATGAAGCGGAGTTTGATGTCATCAAAGTACCCATCCGGTGATGGTGATTAACATAACCTCATGGTCGAAGGATTAGGTTACTATGTATTTTAAAGCTTATAGCAAACGAACTTAATGACTTGATCTTATGCTATGCTTACTACGGGTGTGTGTCCATCACATCATTCTCCTAATGATATGATCTTGTTATTAACGACATCCAATGTCCATGATCAGGAAACCATGATCATCCATTAATCAACAAGCTAGTTTAACAAGAGGCTTACTAGGGACTCTTTTATGTTTACAAAACACAAAAGTATTAATGTTTCCGATTAATACAATTATAGCATGGGATGTAAAAATTTATCATAAACATAAAGATATAATAATAACCATTTTATTATTGCCTCTTGGGCATATCTCCAACAACAAGCTCCCATTTCATTTCACACCGACGACATCCATAGACAAAGGAGCATGATATCAACTAGGTACAATGTACAAGTGCAATGTTGAAAGCGTTCCCCATGACAACATGGTTCTGCTAATCCCCAAGATATAAGTGCAAGCATATACAACATAGATGACACAATGGTTCAATTTTATTAAGGGCAAGAAAAGTAAAGTGTGCCATCAAGTTCGTGAGAGCTTTAATCACTAGTTTTCTCATAACAAGTTTAATTCGGAAGGTAAACAAAAGCATGAATATACTTGGAATAACATATGCTAATCGGTAGGTATGGTCGACTCTTTGGAATAACTTGGTTTAAGGAATTGGATGCATGAGTGGAACTCATACTTTGTTACGGAGGCTGGCAATAGACTGGGAGCGACAAACTAAGAGAGCAATAATGGCCATAATCATGCAGAGCGACAAAACATCATTGATCAAAGCATAAAGTGATACTACAAGTCGAAAACTAAAGGATCATAAAGGCTATGGTGACTTGGGATAGTCATAACATGGTGCAAGCATGCGCCAAGTCAACCCAAATAAAGCATCAAAGGAGAATACCACTATACTATGCTTTAATATGCTAAAACATCGCATGATTCTTCAAAGGCACATTAAGCAATCTCAATTGTTTATAACATGTCATGCTACAGCAAAGAATCCTAAGCATAATGCCAAAACAAAATATCCAGCATGGCATGACAAAGCATAGACCACAGTTAAAAACAAGCTCTCTTTACCACTTAAGCATGAACTTTTCTACTCTTTTTCCAACCCACACCAAACTATTTGAAAACCAAAGTATGAAAGAGGGGGTCCAACCAATTTATTCATCAAACTAAGAAAACCAAGAAAATGAAAAACCAAAACGAAAATGAAAAAGAAGATGCTCCAAGAACAACACAATTGTGCATGACACAATAAAAATGAAGCGTTTGGAAGAAAACCTGGGATTTTTATTAATGAAGATGGGGATGCCCAAGGCATCCCCAAGCTTTAACGCTTGTACTTCTTGGATATTTCTTGGGGTGAGACGCGTGGCATCCCCAAGCTTGAGCTTTAGTCCATTCTTCATCCCATTACATCATTCTCTCCATACACCTGAAATTTTTCCTTCATACAAAACTTCACACAATCTTTATTAGCAACATTAGTGCACTCAAGATAATAAGTCTTTGGGTTCAGTTTCAACACCAATAAAACTTCCATTCAAACACAATCTACTGTAGCACTTCCCTCAAAAAGCTCAATTCCCCAAAGAGAACACAAAAAGGAACCAACAAGAAGCAAATGCAAATAATGGCAGAAATCTGTCAAAACAGACCAGCAGGTAAAGATGAATTTTTTCGAATACCTTCTGTTTCTCAAATAGAAACTTGTTGAACAACTAAAGTTAGATAACAACCTGGGGCAGACGCACAAAAATGCACGCCTCAAAACAACGTACAAATATTTTACACGAATTTTTACGGTGAAGCACAAAAATCTGTTTCGGGACAGCAACTTTCCCAATCATTACTTCTCTCTCATTAGAGGTTACTCTTGGCACAAAAAGCAAATAAAAAGGATAAGGAGAGGTTATTACTGAAGCAATAATTTCCAAGACTCAACTAAAACTTTTGGGTTATCTCCCAATAAGTACTTTTCTTTAACGCCTTTAAGTTTAGCTTGATAGTTTGAGAAGATGCTCACATAAGAAGTATGAATTGAAGTAAAAGATAGCATCAAGAAGCAAATTCAAAACACATTTAAGTCTACCCACTTCCTATGCATAGGAATCTTGTAAAGAAACAAGTCATGAAAGCACAAAGCAGCAAGAATAGTAAAGCAAAACAAGTGCAACTTCAAGACTTTCATCATAAAGAAGGGAAACTTAATATTATTGAGATGCATAAAACCATGTTTCCATCTCTCATAATAACTTTCAGTAGCGTCGTGAATAAAATTAGCAATATAACTATCACATAAAGCATTCTTATCTTGAGCCACATGCATAAAAGAATTAATACTCTCCCTATAAGCATAGTTATTTTTATTAATTGTAGTGGGAGCAAATTCAACAAAATACCTATCATTATTATTCTCATCACCATAATCATCAAATATAGGAGGCATATTGTAATCATAATTAATTTTCTCCTCAATAGTAGGTGGACTGAAAATATCATACTCATCATTGTAATCGTCATATATTGGAGGCATAGTATCATCAAAGTAAATTTTATCCTCCGTGCTTGGGGACTAAAAAGATCATTTTCATAAAAACTAGCTTCCCCAAGCTTAGACTTTTCCATAGCATTAGCAATAATGGTGTCAGGAATTCATACTAACAACATTGCTATTAGCATGCAAATAAAGTTCTGTAGGTTTTTTAATTTTACATTCAAACACTTCATGTCCTAACTCAAGATAAGTACTATGAAGCTCTCTAATTTTTTTTTGTTTTCCATTAAGCCTAACTAGTGAAAACAATAAAACAAAAAGACAAAATTGCAGAATCTAAAGGAAATAACTTCGAGCACTCATACAAGAGGATGTGAGTACCTTCTACCTTACCTCCCGGGCAACGGCGCCAGAAAATAGTTGCTGGTGCGTGGTTGACGTGGGAGATTTCTTCTTATTTAGTTCCCTGGCAACGGCGATAGAAAATAGCTTGATGTCTACGCACTTCTATTCTTGTAGACAGTTCTTGGGCCTCCAAGTGCAGAGGTTTGTAGAACAGCAGCAAGTTTTCCCTTAAGTGGATTACCCAAGGTTTATCGAACTCAGGGAGGAAGTGGTCAAAGGTATTCCCTCTCAAGAAACCCTACAATCAAGATACAAGAAGTCTCTTGTGTCCCCAACACACCCAATACACTTGTCAGTTGTATTGGTGCACTAGTTCGACGAAGAGATAGTGAAAATACAAGTGCTATGGATAAAAGACAACGGTGCCAAAAAATAGCTTGATCGCGTGGAAGAGACTAAAGGAAAACTGAAATAAAGATGGAAGCAAGCAAACAAGTATTAGATCAAGTTGCAAACGGTGTTTCAATGCTTAGAAACAAGGCCTAGGGATCATACTTTCACTAGTGAACACTCTCATATAAATATCTTCTCTTTATGATACTACTCTTAACTACTCTCCGGTTGGACACTCTAATCCATGGTAGGGCTATAACAGCACACCTCAAAGTAAGCCTTTCCCATCTAGATAACCCCACACTGTCACCTTGAGCACTAGATGGTTCCAACAAACACCACAATTTCATAATGACATCCAACTCCAAATATAACTCATAACAAGTATTTGTAATCTCTAGCCTAAGTGCCACCATGGTGTGCACACTGTCAACTTCACACACGTGGGGAGAGCAGAGATGTATTAAAGCACTTGAGTAGCAAGGTAGATCTATAGATTACAAGCTCATGATCACAATAGTATCATGCATAGAGAGAGATGAGCACATAGCTACCAGTAGAACCCTTAGCCTTGAGGAAGAACTACTCCTCCTCATGGGAATCAACAACGGTGATGGAGATGGTGGTGGAGATCGATGAAGATGGCTCCGGGGGCACTTGCCTGTCCCGATAGGGTACCGGAACAAAGACTTTTTGTCCCTCGAATCTCCCCTTCGGTGGCTTCGGCGCTGTAGAAGTTTTCATGGCTCGAGGCTTGACTACTTAGGGTTTTTGCATCAGGAGTCTTCTTATAAGCGAAGAGGCAACATTGGTGGGCGGCCAGGGGTCCACACCATGCCTTGGTGCGGCCTAGGGATGCCCGCGCCAAGGGGTGGTGCGGCCTCCCTGTGGCCCCTCTCTGTCTTGTCTTCTGGCTTCGCGAGTCTTCCGGTAAAATATCGACTTTGGCTTTTGTCCGGTCCAATTCCGGGAATATTGATTTTCTGACTTTCCTGGAACCAAAAACAGCAGAAAACAGGCAACTGGCACTGTAGCATCTTGTTAATAGGTTAGTCCAAGAAATTTAATAGAAATACTCCAAAGTGTGGACAAAACATAAGAGAGTAGATATAAAACAAGCATGGAACATCAAAAATTATAGATACGTTTGCAACGTATCAAATGCCTCCAGTGGATCAATGTGTTTTAGGAAACGAGCACACATGCAATCACACCAGTGGATCCATGTGGTTCAGGAAAATAACACACATGCAATGAGACCAGTGGATCCATGTGGTTTCGGAAAAGAACACACATGCAATGTCACCAGTGGATCCATGTAGTTTAGGAAAAGAACACACATGCAATGACTCTAGTGGATCCATGTGGTTTAGGAAAATAAGACAAATGCAAATGTCACTAGTGGATCCATGTGTTTTAGGAAAAGAACGCACATGCAATGACTCTAGTGGATCAATGTGGTTTAGGAAAAGAACACACATGCAATGTCACTAGTGGATCAATGTGGTTTAGGAATAGAACACACATGCAATGGCTCGAGTGGATCAATGTGGTTTAGGAAAATAACACACATGTAATGTCAAAAGTGGATCAATGTGGTTTAGGAAAATAACACACATGCAATGACTCCAGTGGATGAATGTCATTTAGGAAAAGAATACACATGCAAATGTCACAAGTGGATTAGTGTGGTTTGAGAAAAGAACACACATGCAATATCACCAGTGGATCCATGTGGTTCAGGAAAAGAACACACATGCAATGACACCAGTGGATCTATGTGGTTTAGGAAAACAACACACATGAAATGACACCAGTGGATCCATGTGGTTCAAGAAAAGGACACACGTGGAATCTCACGAGTGGATCAATGTAGTTTAGGAAAAGAAAACACATGCAAATGTCACCAGAGGATCAATCTCGTTCAGGAAAAGAACACACATGCAATGTCACTAGTGGATCAATGTGGTTTAGGAAAAGAACACACATGCAAATGTCACGAGTGGATCAATGTGGTTGAGGAAAAGAACACACATGCAATGTCACCAGTGGATCAATGTGGTTTAGGAAAAGAACACACATGCAAATGTCACTAGTGGATCAATGAGTTTTAGGACAAGAACACACATGCAATGTCACTAGTAGATCCATGTGGTTCAGGAAAAGAACACACATGCAATGAAAGTAGTGGATAAATGTGGTTTAGGAAAAGAGCACACATGTAAATGACACCAGTGGATAAATGTGGTTCAGGAAAAGAGCACACATGAAATGTCACTAGTGGATCAATGTGGTTTAAGAAAAGAAAACACATGCAAATGTCACTAGTCGGTCAATGTGGTTTAGGAAAAGAAAACACATGCAATGACACCAGTGGATCAATGTGGTTCAGGAAAAGAACACACATGCAATGACACTAGTCGATCAATGTGGTTTAGGAAAATAACACACATGCAAATGTCACCAGTGGATCAATGTGGTTTAGGGAAATAAGAAGCATGCAATGACACTAGTGGATCCATGTGGTTTAGGAAAAGAACACACATGCAATGTCCCCAGGGATCCATGTGGTTCAAGAAAAGAACACACATGCAATGACACAACTAGATCAATGTGGTTTAGGAATAGAACACACATAAAGTGACCGAAGTGGATCAATCTGGTTCATAAAAAGAGCACACATGGAATGACCCCAGTGGATCATATGGTTAAGGAAAGGAACACACATGCAATGTCACCAGTGGATCCATGTGGTTTAGGAAAAGAACACACTTGCAATGAATCAAATGGATCCATGTTGTTTAGGAAAAGAACACACATGCAATGACTCCAGTGGATCAATGTGTTTTCGGAAAAGAACAACCATGCAATGACACTAGTGGATCCATGTGGTTCATGCAAAGAACACACATGCAATGACACTAGTGGATCAATGTGGATTAGGAAAAGAAAAACCATGCAATGACACTAGTGGATCAATGTGGTTCAGTAAAAGAGCACACATGCAATGACACCAGTGGATCCATCTGGTTCAGGAAAAGAACACACGTGCAATGACACTAGTGGATCCATGTGGTTTAGGAAAAGAACACACATGCAAATCTCACTAATGGATCCGTGTGGTTTAGGATAAGAACACACATGCAATGACACTAGTAGATCCATGTGGGTTAGGAAAAGAACACACATGCAATGACACTAGTGGATCAATGTGGTTTAGGAAAAGAACACACATGCAATGCCTCTAGTGGATCAATGTGGTTTAGGAAAAGAACACACATGCAATGTCACCGTGGATCAATGTGGTTTAGGAAAAGAATACACATGCAAATGTCACTAGTGGATCAATGTGGTTTAGGAAAAGAACACACATGCAATGTCACTAGTGGATCCATGTGGTTCAGGACAAGAACACACATGCAATGACACTACTGGATCTATGTGGTTTAGGAAAAGAACACACATGCAATGACACAAGTGGATCCATGTGGTTCAGGAAAACAATACACATGCAATGACACCAGTGGATCAATGTGGTTTAGGAAAAGAACAAACATGCAAATGGCACCAGTGGATCAATGATGTTTAGGAAAATAGCACACATCCAAATGTCTCAATTGGATCAATGTGGTTTAAGAAAAGAACAATATGCAAATGTCACCAGTGGATCAATGTGGTTTCGGAAAAGAACACACGTGCAATGACTCTGGTGGATCCATGTTGTTTAGGAAAAGAATCACATGCAATGCCTCGAGTGGATCAATGTGTTTTAGGAAAAGAACACACATGCAATGTCACCAGTGGCTCGATGTGGTTTAGGAAAAGAACACACATCCAAATGTCACTAGTGGATCAATATGGTTCAGGTAAAGAACACACATGCAATGTCACCAGTGGATCCATGTGGTTTAGGAAAAGAACACACATACAAATGTCACTAGTGGATCAATGTGTTTTAGGAAAAAAACACATGCAATGACACTAGTGGATCCATGTGGTTTAGGAATAGAACAAACATGTAATGACACTAGTGGATTAATTTGGTTTAGGAAAAGAACACACATGCATTAACCTAGTGGATCAATGTGGTTTAGGAAAAGAACACACTTGCAATGTCACTAGTTGATCCATGTGGTTTACGAAAAGAACACACATGCAAAGTCACAAGTGGAACCATGGCGTTCAGGAAAAGAACACACATGCAATGAAACCAGTGGATCCATTTGGTTTAGGAAAAGAACACACATGCAATGTCACTAGTGGATCCATGTGGTTCAGGACAAGAACACACATGCAATGACACTAGTGGATCTATGTGGTTTAGGAAAAGAACACACATGCAATGACACAAGTGGATCCATGTGGTTCAGGAAAACAATACACATGCAATGACACCAGTGGATCAATGTGGTTTAGGAAAAGAACAAACATGCAAATGGCACCAGTGGACCAATGATGTTGAGGAAAATAGCACACAACCAAATGTCTCAATTGGATCAATGTGGTTTAAGAAAAGAACAATATGCAAATGTCACCAGTGGATCAATGTGGTTTCGGAAAAGAACAGACGTGCAATGACTCCGGTGGATCCATGTAGTTTAGGAAAAGGACACACCTGAATATGTCACAGTGGAGCAATGTGTTTTAGGAAAAGAACAAACATGCAATGTCACTAGTGGATCCATGTGGTTTAGGAATTGAACACACGTGCAATGTCACGAGTGGATCCATGTGGATTAGGGAAAAACACATGGAAATGACACTAGTGGATCAATGTGGTTTTGGAAAAGAACACACATGCAAATGTCAATAGTGGATCAATGTGTTTTAGGAAAATAAGACACATGCAATGACACCAGTGGATCCATGTGGTTTAGGACAAGAACACACATGCAATGACAACAGTAGATTAATGTGGTTCAGGAAAAGAACACACATGCAATGACACCAGTGGATCAATGTTGTTTAGGAAAAGAACACACATGCAATGACACCAGTGGATCCATCTGGTTTAGGAAAAGACTACACATGCAATGTCACTAGTGGATCCATGTGGTTTAGGAAAAGAACACACATGCAATGTCACCATTGGATCCATGTGGCTTAGGAAAAGAACACACATGCAATGACACCAGTGGATCCACGTGGTTTAGGAAAACAAGACACATGCAATGACACTAGTGGATCAATGTGGTTTAGGAAAAGAACACACATGCAATGACACCAGAGGATCAATGTGGTTCAGGAAAAGAACACTCATGCAATGACGCCAGTGGATCAATGTGGTTTAGGAAAAGAACACACATGCAAATGTCACTAGTGGATCCATGTGGTTTAGGAAAATAAGGCACATGCAATGACACTATTGGATCCATGTGGTTCAGGAAAAGAACACACATGCAATTCCCCAGTGGATCCATGTGGCTCAGGAAAAGAACACACATGGAATGACACCACTAGATCAATGTGGTTAAGGAATAAAACACACATAAAGTGATACGAGTGGATCAATGTGGTTCAGAAAAAGGGCACACATGGAATGACCCTAGTGGATCATATGGTTAAGGAAAAGAACACAAATGCAATGTCACCACTGGATCCATGTGGTTTACGAATAGAACACACTTGCAATGACTCAAGTGGATCCATGTTGTTTAGGAAATGAACACACATGCAATGACTCTAGTGGATCAATGTGTTTTCGGAAAAGAACACACATGCAATGACACCAGTAGATCCATGTGGTTTATGAAAAGAACACACATGCAATGACACTATTGGATCAATGTGGATTAGGAAAAGAACAACCATGCAATGACACAAGTGGATCAATGTGGTTCAGTAAAAGAACACACATGCAATGACACCAGTGGATCCATCTGGTTTAGGAAAAGAACACACATGCAATGACACTAGTGGATCCACGTGGTCTAGCAAAGGAACACACATGAAATGACACCAGTGGATTAATGTTGTTTAGGAAAAGAACACACATGCAATGACACCAGTGGATCAATGTTTTTTAGGAAAATAACACACATGCAACGACAATAGTGGATTCATGTGGTTTAGGAAAAGAACACACAGGCAATCTCACCAGTGGATCCATGTGGTTTAAGAAAATAAGACACATGCAAATCACACTAGTGGATCCATGTGGTTTAGGATAAGAACACACATGCAATGACACTTGTAGATCCATTTGGTTTAGGAAAAGAACACACATGCAATGACACTAAAGGATCAATATGGTTTAGGAAAAGAACACACATGCAATGACACGAGAGGATCAATGTGGTTCAGAAAAAGAACACACATGCAATGACGCTAGTGGGTCAATGTGGTTTAGGAAAAGAACACACATGCAAATGTCACCAGTGGATCCATGTGGTTTAGGAAAATAAGACACATGCAATGACACTAGTGGATCCATCTGGTTTAGGAAAAGAACACACATGCAATTTCCCAGTGGATCCATGTGGTTCAGGAAAAGAACACACATGCAATGACACCACTAGATCAATGTGGTTCAGGAATAAAACACACATAAAGTGATACAAGTGGATCAATGTGGTTTACAAAAGGGCATACATGGAATGACCCTAGTGGATCATATGGTTAAGGAAAAGAACACAAATGCAATGTCACCACTGGATCCATGTGGTTTACGAAAAGAAGTCACTTGCAATGACTCTAGTGGATCCATGTTGTTTAGGAAAAGAACACACATGTAATGACTCTAGTGGATCAATGTCTTTTAGGAAACGAACACACATGCAATGACACCAGTGGATCCATGTGGTTTATGAAAAGAACACACATGCAATGACACTAGTGGATCAATGTGGATTAGGAAAAGAACAACCATGCAATGACACAAGTGGATAAATGTGGTTCAGTAAAAGAACACACATGCAATGACACCAGTGGATCCATCTGGTTTAGGAAAAGAACACACATGCAATGACACTAGTGGATCAATGTGGTTTAGGAAAAGAACACATATGCAAATGTGACCAGTGGATCAATGTGTTTTAGGAAAAGCACAAACATGCAATGTCACTAGTGGATGCATGTGGTTTAGGAAAAGAATACACATGCAATGTCACCATTGGATCCAGGTGGTTTAGGAAAAGAACACACATGCAGTGACACCAGTGGATCCATGTGGTTTAGGAAAAGAACACACATCCAAATGTCACTAGTGGATCCATGTGGTTTAGGATAAGAACACACATGCAATGACACAAGTAGATCCATGTGGTTTAGGAAAAGAACACACATGCAATCACACAAGTGGAACAATGTGGTTTAAGAAAAGAACACACACACAATGACTCTAGTGGATCAATGTGGTTTTGGAAAATAACACACATGCAATGTCACCATGGATCAATGTGATTTCGGAAAACAACACACGTGCAAACCAGTGGATCCATGTAGTTTAGGAAAAGGACACACATGAATATGTCATTGTGGGTCAATGTGTTTTAGGAAAAGAACAAACATGCAATGTCACTAGTGGATCCATGTGGTTTAGGAATTGAACACACGTGCAATGTCGCGACTGGATCCATGTGGTTTAGGGAAATACACAAGGAAATGACACCAGTGGATCCATGTGGTTTAGGAATTGAACACACGTGCAATGTCACTAGTGGATCCATGTGGTTTAGGAATTGAACACACGTGCAATGTCACGAGTGGATCCATGTGGTTTAGGGAAAAACACATGGAAATGACACCAGTGGATCAATGTGGTTTAGGAAAAGAACACACATGCAATGTCCTGAGTGGATCCACGTGGTCTAGCAAAAGAACACACATGAAATGACACCAGTGGATTAATGTTGTTTAGGAAAAGAACACACATGCAATGACACCAATGGATTCATGTGGTTTAGGAAAAGAACACACAGGCAATGTCACTAGAGGATCAATATGGTTTAGGAAAAGAACACACATGCAATGACACCAGTGGATCCATGTGGTTTAGGAAAAGACTACACATGTAATGTCACTAGTGGATCCATGTGGTTTAGGAGAAGAACACACATGCAATGTCACCATTGGATCCATGTGGCTTAGGAAAAGAACACACATGCAATGACAACAGTAGATCAATGTGGTTCAGAAAAAGAACACACATGCAATGACGCTAGTGGATCAATGTGGTTTAGGAAAAGAACCGACATGGAAATGTCACCCATAGATCCATGTGCTTTAAGAAAATAAGACACATGCAATGACACTGGTGGATCCTTGTGGTTTAGGAAAAGAACACACATGCAATGTCCCTAGTGGATCCATGTGGCTCAGGAAAAGAACACACATGCAATGACACCACTAGATCAATGTGGTTCAGGAATAGAACACACATAAAGTGATACAACTAGATAAATGTTGTTCAAAAAAACAGCACACATGGAATGACCCCAGTGGATCATATGGTTAAGGAAAAGAACATAGGTGCAGTGTCACCAGTGGATCCATGTGGTTTAGGAAAAGAACACACTTGCAATGACTCTAATGGATCAATGTTGTTTAGGAAAAGAACACACATGCCATTACTCTAGTGGATCAATGTGTTTTAGGAAACGAACACACATGCAATGGCACTAGTGGATCCATGTGGTTCATGAAAAGAACACACATGCAATTAACTAGTGGATCAATGTGGATTAGGAAAAGAACAACCATGCAATGACACTAGTGGATCAATGAGGTTCAGTAAAAGAACACACATGCAATGACACCAGTGGATCCATCTGGTTCAGGAAAAGAACACACATGCAATGACACCAGTGGATTAATTTGGTTTAGGAAAAGAACACCCATGGAAATGTGACCTGTGGATCAATGTGTTTTAGGAAAAGCACAAACTTGGAATGTCACCAGTGGATCGATGTGGTTTAGGAAAAGAACACACATGCGATGTCACCATTGGATCCATGTGGTTTAGGAAAAGAACACACATGGAATGACACCAGTGGATCCATGTGGTTTAGGAAAAGAACACACATGCAAATTTCACTAGTGGATCAATGTGGTTTAATATAAGGACACAAATGCAATGACACTAGTAGATCCATGTGGTTTAGGAAAAGAACACACATGCAATGACACTAGTGGATCAATGTGATTTAGCAAAAGAACACACATTCAATGACACTAGAGAATTAATGCGGTTCAGGAAAAGAACACACATGCAATGACGCTAGTGGATCAATGTGGTTTAGGAAAAGAACACACATGCAAATGTCACAAGTGGATCCATGTGGTTTAGGAAAATAAGACACATGCGATGACACTAGTGGATCCATGTGGTTTAGGAAAAGAACACACATGCAATATCCCTAGTGGATCCATGTGGTGCAGGAAAAGAACACATATGCGATGACACCACTAGATCAATGTGGTTCAGGAATAGAACACACATAGAGTGACACAAGTGGATCAATGTGGTTCAGAAAAAGAGCAGACATGGAATGACCCCAGAAGATCAGATGGTTAAGGAAAAGAACACACATGCAATGTCGCCAGTGGATCCATGTGGTTTAGGAAAAGAACACACTTGCAATGACTCCAATGGATCCATGTTGTTTGGGAAAAGATCACACATGCAATGACTCCAGTGGATCTATGTGTTTTAGGAAACGAACACACATGCAATGATACGAGTGGATCCATCTGGTTCATGAAAAGAACACACATGCAATGACACTAGTGGATCAATGTGGATTAGGAAAAGAACAACCATGCAATTACACTATTGGATCAATGTAGTTCAGTAAAAGAACACACATGCAATGACACTAGTGGATCAATGTGGATTAGGAAAAGAACAACCATGCAATTACACTATTGGATCAATGTAGTTCAGTAAAAGAACACACATGCAATGACACTAGTGGATCCATCTGGTTCAGGAAAAGAACACACATGCAATGACACCAGTGGATAAATGTTGTTTAGGAAAAGAACACTCTTCAAATGTGACTAGTGGATCAATGTGTTTTAGGAAAAGCACAAACATGCAATGTTACCAGTGGATCCATGTGGTTTAGAAAAAGAACACACATGCAACGACACTAGTGGATCCATGTGGTTTAGGAAAAGAACACACATGCAAATGTCACTAGTGGATCCATGTGGTTTAGGATAAGAACACACATGCAATTACACTACTAGATCCCCGTGGTTTAGGAAAAGAACACACATGCAATGACACCAGTGGATCAATGTGGTTTAGGAAAAGAACACACATGGAAATGTGACCTGTGGATCAATGTGTTTTAGGAAAAGAACACACATGTAATGACACCAGTGGATCCATGTGGTTCAGGAAAAGAACACACATGCAAATGTCACTAGTGGATCCATGTAGTTTACGATAAGAACACACATGCAATGACACAAGTAGATCCATGTGGTTTAGGAAAAGAACACACATGCAATGACAGAAGTGGAACAATGTGGTTTAAGAAAAGAACACACACACAATGACTCTAGTGGATCAATGTGGTTTTGGAACATAACACACATGCAATGTCACCATGGATCAATGTGGTTTAGGAAAAGAACACACATGCAAATGTCCCTAGTGGATCAATGTGGTTTAGGAAAATAACACACATGTAGTGTCACCAATGGATCCATGTGGTTCAGGACAAGAACACACATGCAATGAGACTAGTGGATCTATGTGGTTTAGGAAAAGAACACACATGCAATGACACAAGTGGATCCATGTGGTTTAGGAAAAGAAAAAACATGCAATGACACCAGTGGATCAATGTGGTTTAGGAATAGAACAGACATGCAAATGACACCAGTGGATCAATGTGGTTCAGGAAAAGAGCACACATCCAAATGTCTCAAGGGGATCAAAGTGGTTTAAGAAAAGAACACGCATGCAAATGTCACCAGTGCGTCAATGTGATTTCGGAAAAAAACACACGTGCAAACCAGTAGATCCATGTAGTTTAGGAAAAGGACACACATGAATATGTCATTGTGGGTCAATGTGTTTTAGGAAAAGAAAAAACATGCAATGTCACTAGTGGATCCATGTGGTTTAGGAATTGAACACACGTGCAATGTCGCGACTGGATCCATGTGGTTTAGGGGAAAACACATGGAAATGATACCAGTGGATCAATGTGGTTTAAGAATTGAACACACGTGCAATGTCACTAGTGGATCCATGTGGTTTAGGAATTGAACACACGTGCAATGTCACGAGTGGATCCATGTAGTTTAGGGAAAAAACACATGGAAATGACACCAGTGGATCAATGTGGTTTAGGAAAAGAACACACATGCAATGTCCTGAGTGGATCCACGTGGTCTAGCGAAAGAACACACATGAAATGACACTAGTGGATTAATGTTGTTTAGGAAAAGAACACACATGCAATGACAGCAATGGATTCATGTGGTTTAGGAAAAGAACACACAGGCAATGTCACCAGTGGATCCCTGTGGTTTAAGATAAGAACACACATGCAATGACACTAGTGGATCCATGTGGTTTAGGAAAAGAACACACATGCGATGACACTTGAGGATCAATATGGTTTAGGAAAAGAACACACATGCAATGACACCAGTGGATCCATGTGGTTTAGGAAAAGACTACACATGCAATGTCACTAGTGGATCCATGTGGTTTAGGAAAAGAACACACATGCAATGTCACCATTGGATCCCTGTGGCTTAGGAAAAGAACACACATGCAATGACAACAGTAGATCAATGTGGTTCAGAAAAAGAACACACATGAAATGACGCTAGTGGATCAATGTGGTTTAGGAAAAGAACCGACATGGAAATGTCACCCATAGATCCATGTGCTTTAGGAAAATAAGACACATGCAATGACACTGGTGGATCCTTGTGGTTTAGGAAAAGAACACACATGCAATGTCCCCAGTGGATCCATGTGGCTCAGGAAAAGAACACACATGCAATGACACCACTAGATCAATGTGGTGCAGGAATAGAACACACATAAAGTGATACAACTGGATAAATGTTGTTCAAAAAAACAGCACACATGGAATGACCCCAGTGGATCATATGGTTAAGGAAAAGAACATAGGTGCAGTGTCACCAGTGGATCCATGTGGTTTAGGAAAAGAACACACTTGCAATGACTCTAATGGATCAATGTTGTTTAGGAAAAGAACACACATGCCATTACTCTAGTGGATCAATGTGTTTTAGGAAACGAACACACATGCAATGGCACCAGTGGATCCATGTGGTTCATGAAAAGAACACACATGCAATTAACTAGTGGATCAATGTGGATTAGGAAAAGAACAACCATGCAATGACACTAGTGGATCAATGAGGTTCAGTAAAAGAACACATATGCAATGACACCAGTGGATCCATCTGGTTCAGGAAAAGAACACACATGCAATGACACGAGTGGATTAATTTGGTTTAGGAAAAGAACACCCATGGAAATGTGACCTGTGGATCAATGTGTTTTAGGAAAAGCACAAACTTGGAATGTCACCAGTGGATCGATGTGGTTTAGGAAAAGAACACACATGCGATGTCACCATTGGATCCATGTGGTTTAGGAAAAGAACACACATGGAATGACACCAGTGGATCCATGTGGTTTAGGAAAAGAACACACATGCAAATTTCACTAGTGGATCAATGTGGTTTAGGAGAAGAACACACATGTAATGACACTAGTGGATCAATGTGATTTAGCAAAAGAACACACATTCAATGACACTAGAGAATTAATACGGTTCAGGAAAAGAACACACATGCAATGACGCTAGTGGATAAATGTGGTTTAGGAAAAGAACACACATGCAAATGTCACAAGTGGATCCATGTGGTTTAGGAAAATAAGACACATGCGATGACACTAGTGGATCCATGTGGTTTAGGAAAAGAACACACATGCAATATCCCTAGTGGATCCATGTGGTGCAGGAAAAGAACACACATGCGATGACACCACTAGATCAATGTGGTTCAGGAATAGAACACACATAAAGTGACACAAGTGGATCAATGTGGTTCAGAAAAAGAGCAGACATGGAATGACCCCAGAAGATTAGATGGTTAAGGAAAAGAACACACATGCAATGTCGCCAGTGGATCCATGTGGTTTAGGAAAAGAACACACTTGCAATGACTCCAATGGATCCATGTTGTTTGGGAAAAGATCACACATGCAATGACTCCAGTGGATCTATGTGTTTTAGGAAACGAACACACATGCAATGATACGAGTGGATCCATCTGGTTCATGAAAAGAACACACATGCAATGACACTAGTGGATCAATGTGGATTAGGAAAAGAACAACCATGCAATTACACTATTGGATCAATGTAGTTCAGTAAAAGAAGACACCTACAATGACACTAGTGGATCCATCTGGTTCAGGAAAAGAACACACATGCAATGACACCAGTGGATAAATGTTGTTTAGGAAAAGAACACTCTGCAAATGTGACTAGTGGATCAATGTGTTTTAGGAAAAGCACAAACATGCAATGTTACCAGTGGATCCATGTGGTTTAGAAAAAGAACACACATGCAATGACACTAGTGGATCCATGTGGTTTAGGAAAAGAACACACATGCAAATGTCACTAGTGGATCCATGTGGTTTTGGATAAGAACACACATGCAATTACACTAGTAGATCCCCGTGGTTTAGGAAAAGAACACACATGCAATGACACCAGTGGATCAATGTGGTTTAGGAAAAGAACACACATGCAATGACTCTAGTGGATCAATGTGGTTTTGCAAAAGAACACACATGCAATGTCACCGTGGATCAATGTGGTTTAGGAAAATAACACACATGCAATGTCACCAATGGATCAATGTGGTTCAAGACAAGGACACACATGCAACGTCACTAGTGGATCTATGTGGTTTAGGAAAAGAACACACATGCAATGACACAAGTGGATCCACGTGGTTTAGGAAAAGAAAAAACATGCAATGACACCAGTGGATCAATGTGGTTTAGGAAAAGAACGGACATGCATATGACACCAGTGGATCAATGTGGTTCAGGAAAAGAGCACACATCCAAATGTCTCAAGTGGATCAATGTGGTTTAAGAAAAGAACACACATGCAAATAGCACCAGTGGATGAATGTGGTTTCGGAAAAGAACACACGTGCAAACCAGTGGATCCATGTAGTTTAGTAAAAGGACACACATGAATATGTCATTGTGGATCAATGTGTTTTAGGAAAAGAAAAAACATGCAATGTCACTAGTGGATCCATGTGGTTTAGGGAAAAAACACATGGAAATGACACCAGTGGATCAATGTGGTTTAGGAATTGAACACACGTGCAATGTCACTAGTGGATCTATGTGGTCTAGGAATTGAACACACGTGCAATGTCACGAGTGGATCCCTGTGGTTTAGGGAAAAAAAACACATGGAAATGACACCAGTGGATGAATGTGGTTTACGAAAAGAACACACATGCAATGTCCTGAGTGGATCCACGTGGTCTAGCAAAAGAACACACATGAAATGACACTAGTGGATTAATGTTGTTTAGGAAAAGAACACACATGCAATGACACCAGTGGATCAATGTTGTTTAGGAAAAGAACACACATGCAATGACACTAGTGGATTCATGTGGTTTAGGAAAAGAACACACAGGCAATGTCACCAGTGGATCCATGTGGTTTAAGAAAAGAAGACACATGCAAATCACACTAGTGGATCCATGTGGTTTAGGATAAGAACACACATGCAATGACACTTGTAGATCCATGTGGTTTAGGAAAAGAACACACATGCAATGACACTAAAGGATCAATATGGTTTAGGAAAAGAACACACATGCACTAACACCAGGGGATCAATGTGGTTCAGAAAAAGAACACACATGCAATGACGCTAGTGGATCAATGTGGTTTAGGAAAAGAACAGACATGGAAATGTCACCCATAGATCCATGTGCTTTAGGAAAATAAGACACATGCAATGACACTAGTGGATCCTTGTGGTTTAGGAAAAGAACACACATGCAATGTCCCCAGTGGATCCATGTGGCTCAGGAAAAGAACACACATGCAATGACACCACTAGATCAATGTGGTTCAGGAATAGAACACACATAAAGTGATACAACTGGATCAATGTGGTTCAAAAAAACAGCACACATGAAATGACCCCAGTGCATCATATGGTTAAGGAAAAGAACATAGATGCAATGTCACCAGTAGATCCATGTGGTTTAGGAAAAGAACACACTTGCAATGACTCTAATGGATCAATGTTGTTTAGGAAAAGAACACACATGCAATGTCACCGTGGATCAATGTGGTTTAGGAGAATAACACACATGCAATGTCACCAATGGAACCATGTGGTTCAAGACAAGGACACACATGCAACGTCACTAGTGGATCTATGTGGTTTAGGAAAAGAACACACATCCAATGACACAAGTGGATCCACGTGGTTTAGGAAAAGAAAAAACATGCAATGACACCAGTGGATCAATGTGGTTTAGGAAAAGAACGGACATGCATATGACACCAGTGGATCAATGTGGGTCAGGAAAAGAGCACACATCCAAATGTCTCAAGTGGATCAATGTGGTTTAAGAAAAGAACACACATGCAAATAGCACCAGTGGATGAATGTGGTTTCGGAAAAGAACACACGTGCAAACCAGTGGATCCATGTAGTTTAGTAAAAGGACACACATGAATATGTCATTGTGGATCAATGTGTTTTAGGAAAAGAACAAACATGCAATGTCACTAGTGGATCCATGTGGTTTAGGGAAAAAACACATGGAAATGACACCAGTGGATCAATGTGGTTTACGAATTGAACACACGTGCAATGTCACTAGTGGATCCATGTGGTCTAGGAATTGAACACACGTGCAATGTCACGAGTGGATCCCTGTGGTTTAGGGAAAAAAACACATGGAAATGACACCAGTGGATGAATGTGGTTTAGGAAAAGAACACACATGCAATGTCCTGAGTGGATCCACGTGGTCTAGCAAAAGAACACACATGAAATGACACCAGTGGATTAATGTTGTTTAGGAAAAGAACACACATGCAATGACACCAGTGGATCAATGTTGTTTAGGAAAAGAACACACATGCAATGACACCAGTGGATTCATGTGGTTTAGGAAAAGAACAAACAGGCAATGTCACCAGTGGATCCATGTGGTTTAAGAAAAGAAGACACATGCAAATCACACTAGTGGATCCATGTGGTTTAGGATAAGAACACACATGCAATGACACTTGTAGATCCATGTGGTTTAGGAAAAGAACACACATGCAATGACACTAAAGGATCAATATGGTTTAGGAAAAGAACACACATGCAATGACACCAGGGGATCAATGTGGTTCAGAAAAAGAACACACATGCAATGACGCTAGTGGATCAATGTGGTTTAGGAAAAGAACAGACATGGAAATGTCACCCACAGATCCATGTGCTTTAGGAAACTAAGACACATGCAATGACACTGGTGGATCCTTGTGGTTTAGGAAAAGAACACACATGCAATGTCCCCAGTGGATCCATGTGGCTCATGAAAAGAACACACATGCAATGACACCACTAGATCAATCTGGTTCAGGAATAGAACACACATAAAGTGATACAACTGGATCAGTGTGGTTCAAAAAAACAGCACACATGAAATGACCCCAGTGTATCATATGGTTAAGGAAAAGAACATAGATGCAATGTCACCAGTAGATCCATGTGGTTTGGGAAAAGAACACACTTGCAATGACTCTAATGGATCAATGTTGTTTAGGAAAAGAACACACATGCCATTACTCTAGTGGATCAATGTGTTTTAGGAAACGAACACACATGCAATGACACCAGTGGATCCATGTGGTTCATGAAAAGAACACACATGCAATTAACTAGTGGATCAATGTGGATTAGGAAAAGAACAACCATGCAATGACACTAGTGGATCAATGAGGTTCAGTAAAAGAACACACATGCAATGACACCAGTGGATCCATCTGGTTCAAGAAAAGAACACACATGCAATGACACCAGTGGATCAATTTGGTTTAGGAAAAGAACACCCATGGAAATGTGACCTGTGGATCAATGTGTTTTAGGAAAAGCACAAACTTGCAATGTCACCAGTGGATCCATGTGGTTTAGGAAAAGAACACACATGCGATGTCACCATTGGATGCATGTGGTTTAGGAAAATAACACACATGCAATGACACCAGTGGATCCATGTGGTTTAGGAAAAGAACACACATGCAAATTTCACTAGTGGATCCATGTGGTTTAGGATAACGACACACATGCAATCACACTAGTGGCTCAATGTGATTTAGCAAAAGAACACACATGCAATGACACCAGAGAATTAATGCGGTTTAGGAAAAGAACACACATGCAATGACGCTAGTGGATCAATGTGGTTTAGGAAAAGAACACACATGCAAATGTCACAAGTGGATCCATGTGGTTTAGGAAAATAAGACACATGCGATGACACTAGTGGATCCATGTGGTTTAGGAAAAGAACACACATGCAATATCCCTAGTGGATCCATGTGGTGCAGGAAAAGAACACACATGCAATGACACCACTAGATCAATGTGGTTCAGGAATATAACACACATAAAGTGACACAAGTGGTTCAATGTGGTTCAGAAAAAGAGCACACATGGAATGACCCCAGAAGATCATATGGTTAAGGAAAAAACACACATGCAATGTCGACAGTGGATCCATGTGGTTTAGGAAAAGAACACACTTGCAATGACTCCAATGGATCCATGATGTTTAGGAAAAGATCACACATGCAATGACTCCAGTGGATCTATGTGTTTTAGGAAACGAACACACATGCAATGATACGAGTGGATCCATGTGGTTCATGAAAAGAACACACATGCAATGACACTAGTGGATCAATGTGGATTAGGAAAAGAACAACCATGCAATTACACTAGTGGATCAATGTGGTTGAGTAAAAGAACACGCATGCAATGACACTAGTGGATCCATCTGGTTCAGGAAAAGAACACACATGCAATGACACCAGTGGATAAATGTTGTTTAGGAAAAGAACACTCTACAAATGTGACTAGTGGATCAATGTGTTTTAGGAAAAGCACAAACATGCAATGTTACCTGTGGATCCATGTGGTTTAGAAAAAGAACACACATGCAATGACACTAGTGGATCCATGTGGTTTAGGAAAAGAACACACATGCAAATGTCACTAGTGGATCCATGTGGTTTAGGATAAGAATACACATGCAATTACACTAGTAGATCCCCGTAGTTTAGGAAAAGAACACACATGCAATGAAACCAGTGGATCAATGTGGTTTAGGAAAAGAAGACACATGCAATGACTCTAGTGGATCAATGTGGTGTTGGAAAAGAACACACATGCAATGTCACCGTGGATCAATGTGGTTTAGGAAAAGAACACACATGCAAATGTCACTAGTGGATCAATGTGGTTTAGGAAAATAACACACATGCAACGTCACCAATGGATCCATGTGGTTCAAGACAAGAACACACATGCAATGTCACTAGTGGATCTATGTGGTTTAGGAAAAGAACACACATGCAATGACACAAGTGGATCCACGTGGTTTAGGAAAAGAAAAAACATGCAATGACACCAGTGGATCAATGTGGTTTAGGAAAAGAACGGACATGCATATGACACCAGTGGATCAATGTGGTTCAGGAAAAGAGCACAC
The DNA here is from genome assembly GCA_910589775.1 of Avena eriantha. Classification (NCBI taxonomy): domain Eukaryota; kingdom Viridiplantae; phylum Streptophyta; class Magnoliopsida; order Poales; family Poaceae; genus Avena; species Avena eriantha. Next base: position 41,954 of record CAJUXJ010000869.1, read on the forward strand.
ATCCACATGTCTCAAGTGGATCAATGTGGTTTAAGAAAAGAACACACATGCAAATAGCACCAGTGGATGAATGTGGTTTCGGAAAAGAACACACATGCAAACCAGTGGATCCATGTAGTTTAGTAAAAGGACACAGATGAATATGTCATTGTGGATCAATGTGTTTTAGGAAAAGAACAAACATGCAATGACTCCAGTGGATCTATGTGTTTTAGGAAACGAACACACATGCAATGATACGAGTGGATCCATGTGGTTCATGAAAAGAACACACATGCAATGAAACTAGTGGATCAATGTGGATTAGGAAAA
>CAJUXJ010000869.1:43265-181395 GCA_910589775.1 Avena eriantha
GGATGTCGTCGGTGTGAAATGAAATGGGAGCTTGTGTTGGAGATATGCCCAAGAGGCAATAATAAAGTGGTTATTATTATATCTTTATGTTTATGATAAATTTTTACATCCCATGCTATAATTGTATTACCGGAAACATTAATACTTGTGTGTTTTGTAAACATAAAAGAGTCCCTAGTAAGCCTCTTGTTAAACTAGCTTGTTGATTAATGGATGATCATGGTTTCCTGATCATGGACATTGGATGTCGTTAATAACAAGATCATATCATTAGGAGAATGATGTGATGGACACACACCCGTAGTAAGCATAGCATAAGATCAAGTCATTAAGTTCGTTTGCTATAAGCTTTAAAATACATAGTAACCTAATCCTTCGACCATGAGGTTATGTTAATCACCATCACCGGATGGGTACTTTGATGACATCAAACACCGCTTCGTAACTGGGTGGTTATAAAGGTGTCATTGGGTATTCTGAAAGTATGTGTTGAAGCGCATGGACCAAGATTGGGATTTGTCCATCCATATGACGGATAGATATGCTCTGGGCCCTCTCGGTGGAATGTCATCTATTAGCTTGCAAGCATGTGACTGGGTCACAAGGATGACATAACATGGAACGAGTAAAGAGTACTTATCAGTAACGAGGTAGAACTAGGTATGGAGATACCGACGATCAAACCTCGGATAAGTAGAGTATCGCGTGACAAGGGAATTGGTTTCGTATGTTAATGGTTCTATCGATCACGAAGTCATCGTTGAGTATGTGGGAGCCGTTATGGATCTCCAGATCCCGCTGATGGTTATTGATCGGAGAGGTGTCTTCATCATGTCTGCATATTCACGAACCGTAGGGTGACACACTTAAGGTTCGAAGTTGTTTTAAGTAGATATGGAATGTGCGTTGGAGACCGAATGTTGTTCGGAGTCTCGGATTGGATCCGGGACATCACGAGGAGATCCGGAATTGTCCGGGAATAAGATTCATATATTGGGGATCATTTTCTGAGTTAGGAAATGTTCCGGAGTATTTTGTATGAGGATTCTAGAAGGTTTCGGAATGTTCCGGAAGGTTCTGGAAGATTCTTGGAGTTTCTTGAAAACCAAGAAAGGATCAAGGATCCTGGTGGGCAAGACAAGGAGTCGTGGGGGAGGAGGACTCCTCCCCCTCCCCAATCCGCCGGCCAAGGAGGGAGGGGAGTCCTACAAGGACTCCCCCTCCCATGGCGCCTCCCCCTTTAAATAGAGGGGTGGGGCGCCACCTCCAAGCTCTCCTCCAGAACTCCAAATCTCCGCCGCCTCTCTCCTCCTCCTTTCTTCTGCACAGGCATAGGCGAAGCCCTGCAGAATTCTCTACTCCACCACCACCACCACGCCGTCGTGCTGCTGGGATTCCGTGGAGAAGATCTACTACCTCCGCTGCTCGCTGGAACGAGGAGAGGAAGGTCTGCTTCGACTCCGCACGTGTGACCGACTGCGGAAGCGCTGCCGGAACGCGGCGCCGGAAGGATCGTCCACTCGATCTTGAGATCGGCAAGTGATCGACTACATCAACCACGAGATCCGAATCTCGTAACGCTTTCGGATCTACAAGGGTTAGTACAGATCTATCTCGTTGCACATGTCTAATAGATTAGATCTTGGCTTTTATCTAGATTAGATCTGGGTTTTGTTCGTTCTTGCGGTAGAAATTTTTGTTTTCCATGCTACGAACCCATCAGTGGTATCAGAGCCGTCTATGCGTAGATCTGTTGCACGAGTAGAACACAATGGTTTGTGGGCGTTGGTGCTCGTGCCGTCTTTTGCTTTGTGTACTTTGCATCTTGCGGCATGGTGGGATGAAGCGGCTCGGGCTAACCTTACATGTCATCGCACATGAGACTTGCTCCACGCTTGACGTGTAACTTGCTTTGCACAAGTGGCTTTGCGGGTGTCTGTCTCTCCCACCATAGTATAGATCCAATTACACTTTGCACTTGATAGCACTTGTATCAACGTGTGGTTCATTTCGTAGGTAAGATCCGTTCTTATTCGAAAGCCTCAAGCCACGTAAAACATGCAAAGAAAATTAGAGGCGTCTAACTTGTTTTTGCAGGGGTTTTGTGATGTGATATGGCCATCATGTGATTGTGATTATATTTGATGTATGCAATGATCCTTGTTGTAATATGGCAACCGGCAGGAGCCTAATGGTTGTCTTCAATTCTTTAAGACCTGCGTGTCTATTCATCTTGTAATAGCTTTGTTCCAAGTAGTTGTAATAGTTGCTAGTGATGATGGACAACCATGAAGCGGCGCCACTGACCTTGACGCAATGCTGGTGATGATGGAGATCATGTTCGTGCTTTGGAGATGGAGATCAAAGGCACAAGAAGAAAGGGCCATATCATATCACACTAATTATGAATTGCCTGTGATGTTAATCCTTTATGCATCTTGTATTGCTTAGATCGCGACGGTAGCATATAAGATGATCCCTCTCACTAAATATCAAGTAATAAAGTGTTCGTCCTTAGTGGCACCGTTGCTAAGACTCGCTCGTTTCGAAGCATCTCGTGATGATCGGGTATGTGATTAGACTCTACGTGTGCCATACAACGGGTGCAAGCTCAGATTTGCACATGCGGAAACTAAGGTTAACCTTGACGAGCCTAGCATGTACAGACATGGTCTCGGAACACGGAATAATACCGAAAGGTAAAGCATGAGTCATATGGATGATATGATGAACATGTTGATTGTTCGCCTTTCAAGCTACATCATCTCACGTGATGATCGGACTTGGTGTAGTGGATTTGGTTCGTGTAATCACTAAAACAACTCGAGGGATGTTGTTTTGAGTGGGAGTTCATTTGTAATTGGATTAGGTCGAACTCAATTTATCATAAACACAATCAAGTGAATTTGCATAGTTTGTTGTAGTCATTGGCATCCGTTCACCACCTTACGCTTAGTATAGTTGAGATAGTGGAACTATTAGAAATTCTGGATATTTACTTTACGAACTGGTATCGTATTGTTTTGAATGTCAATTTAAAGTTTATAAGTCCCTATTGCAAACTTTCAGGCAAACTCTATTTACTCCATGAAGTTTAATAAATAGTATTAAATCAAGAGTAACAATTCCAGTGTTAGTATCTAATGTATCATGTTTTGCCTCCATGATTCTTGATACTCAAAAGATTGTTTTTAATATCAAGTTTATCTAAGAGCTGAAAGCAATGTTTCAGAAACCATCATATGTGAAGGTATTGCGATATCTAAAACAATGTGTTGGTTACAACATGATCGAGTATACGTCCTCATATTGATGAGAATTTGTGAAGGTTGGAGACGCTAGTCGTCCTAATCCTCCAAAAGGTTTTGAAAAGAAACATTATACTCGCCAATTCACCTTTATAAGTCTTAGCAGCTTGATCATGAAAGTTGTCATGACAAGGATGAATAGAAGATGTAAGTAAAATGTTTACTACCACTAAAAGATTACTAATGAATGGTTTTTGAAAGAACACCAAACATTTGATTGATGGTGATCCACTCAAAATGCAAGTCAAAGGTATTAGTAGTTGACTATATACGCTTTGTACATGTGTCATGTTGATGACACCCACTATTGATGATGATAGATCTTTTAAAGAAAGGAATTGCTGAAAGAGAATCTATAAAATATTTGGCAGAAAATAAAGGTTGGAGATGTCCAACTTAGGCATATAGAAGATATACATGTTATGGTTTGTATTCCTTGCTTGTTAACAATGTGGTTCTTCGGTATTGGATACCGAATTGGTTGGTATGAAGTGCCATACAGGACAACACAATTCATGAACTGCAATGGCCTAAGTAACTAGCAAGAGAAAATGTGATGATGTTCATCGAAAACAAACAAAGGGTTGTTGTGTTGCTCGTAACATCAAAGCTTGCCTTCAAGATTTGTTCCAATAATTGTTATTTTGATCAGGTATTATGACGACAAAAGGTTTTGTTCAAATAATTACCGTCTTCCATAATGATGGTAATATACAAGTCTGGTAGGAGAAATAACGACCATAAAACTAATGCTAAAATGTCGCAAGCCAAATGATTGAAAGATCACTTGTAAGTACATCGCCGTTTAAATTATATTGAAAGGATATATGAAGAAACTCCATGTTGATGGATTTTTGGAGTCTTTGATTTGGATCAAATGACGCTTGTTGATACTTTCCTGGAGATAATTAAAACTCCGTTTGTAGGCCAAAAGAGGAACGGACGACTAACTGATTGGAATTTGTACATATTGATGTATATAGTCCATTATGTGTAGTCGTGGGCGATGGATTTCAACTTCATATGCTTTCTCCGAAGATTTGAGAGAGTATATGTATATACTTACTCAATAAGGAAGAAGTATGAAACATTTGAAAATGTTCAAGACTTTCAAGATGAAGTGGAAAATCATTGTAACAAGAAAATAAAAGAGTTTATGATTGGATCATAAAGAAAGATGTTTGAGTTACAAGTTTAGCAAAACACCTAAGATTTGAGGAATCGTTCCATGGATTTGCATTCCCAAAACACCATAGGAGTATGGAGTGTTCGAGATATGTAATGAAACCTTGTTTTACATGGTAAGATCAAAGGTGTCATTTATAAAACTGCCATTATATTTTAAAGATTAAAGCTTTAGTGACTACCGCTTTTTACACTGAAAAGAGCTCCCATCGTGATTCGTTGAAATGACACCATATGAGTTATGGTTTGGGATAAAACCCGAATTGTCTTTTCTTAAATTTTGGTATGCTATGCATAAGTAAAATGTTTTCAACCAAAGTCGGATAAGCACATCTTTGTAGGTTATTCCAAAGACTTTGTTGGGAATTTATCCATAACGCCGAGGACAAAAGAGTTTGTCGCTTGGAACGTCAAGTTTCTTGAGAAGGAATTTTTCGTGAAAGTTAAGTGGGAGGACAATAGAACTTTGATAAGGTTGTTGAACCTTAGCTATATGTGCTAAGTAGCGCAGCACCGGAAAGTATCCCGGTGGCGGCCACAATGCTCATGGCTCTCGTGATTACAAAAGGTGTGATCTCGGAGATTAGAGTTCCTATAGAATCGTGTGGGTCGGTAAGAATCAAATAGTAAGATTTGATAAGCAGGTCGTTATTGTTTTGACAATGATGAACCGACTACATGCAAAGAAGCGATGATGGGCCCTGACTCCATAAATGACTAGAAGTCATGGAATCCGCATAGTATCCATACACGAGAATCAAGTTTCTGAACTTAGAAGACCCTCCGGAAAGGTGTGAAGCCTATCGATCGTGTTTGGATCTATAAAGAAATAGACATGGATGTTTCAAATCTATGAAATAGTCGACATGTCGGAAAGAGTTTATGACAATGTTCAAGGAATTGACTATGATAAGATTTGATCTTTCATAGCGATATTTAGTCTGGACGGATTAATGTAGCAAACCACTACATATATTTTGGTATATGGTAGTTGAACAAACAAAACAAGTTCTTCTAATAGAATGGTTACCTAGGACGTGTACATGACACGATCCAAAGGGTTTTGTTAATTCAAAAGGATGCTAAAAGAGTATGCAAAACTTCAATGCTTGAAGTGAGCATTGCGGAGTTGGAATCTTCACCGTGATGAAACCGTTAAAAGGTTTAATTTCATCAGAGACGATGAAGATGTTAGCATTTTGCAAGAAATTAAGTGGGAGCGCTAAGACATATTTCTAATACATTATGTGAAGACTATTGTTGATTAGAAATAATGTATCTTTTATTGACATAGGTTAAGAATTTCATTTCGATGAAAGACTTAGGCATAACTCGAGAATTAGGCATCACTGTCTATCTGAATAGATTGAGGCGCTGATATGGTTTTGCCAAATGTACATAGATAAGATGTTGAATGAGTTCAATATGGAAACAACAAGAAAGGTTCTTGATGCACGGAAAGGACTAAATCAAGATTCAAGTGTGTTGACACGAGATTCAAGTGTTTTTGACACTTGGTGAAATCACAAGAATATTTTGATCAATCATTCTTTGAGATGTACACATCCAGATATGTCCTATGCTCTAAATGTTATGAGCATATACCAGAATGATTCACAAGATGATCATTGGACATAGTAAAGATATTCCTATGAGCTTTGGAAGAACTAAGAATATATCATGTATAAGTGACAAGTAGTTTAAAGGTAGTTCATTGTAAAGTGTTACATTGATACTAGTTTTGTCACAAGATACAAATTAAATTTATCTCAATTTAGACTATGGGTGGCACAATATAATGGAAAGGATGTTCCCTAATGGTTTGGATGAGTTCCAAGTTGAGATATTGTGACGGATACTACAAGAAAAGGCTAAGAATATAACTGCTATAGTAGCAGCAAAGAGAGGGCATTTGTGTTAAGTAGTTTGTTATCAAACTAGGTGTGGTTCATAGCGGGATAATACTATGAAGATACATTGTATGACAATTGTATCAACATAATTTAATCCCAAGGAACTAAAGGTCTCACCAAAGAACCAAATTTATACAATGCCATCTCATTGGAGAATGAGTTAATGCGTAGAGACGCAAGGACATGCAAATACACACGGACCTGGAAGTGTCAGATCCGAAGATTATGTTTACCACTAGCAATAGTGTCTATACAACACCAGAAAGCCATAGGTGTTGAATGCACAAGTTTTTAACTAGATTATTGACTCTAGTGCAAGTGGGAGACTGTTGGAGATATTCCCAAGAGGCAATAATAAAATGGTTATTATTATATCTTTATGTTTATGATAAATGTTTACATCCCATGCTATAATTGTATTAATCGGAAACATTAATACTTGTGTGTTTTGTAAACATAAAAGAGTCCCTAGTAAGCCTCTTGTTAAACTAGCTTGTTGATTAATGGATGATCATGGTTTCCTGATCATGGACATTGGATGTCGTTAATAACAAGATCATATCATTAGGAGAATGATGTGATGGACACACACCCGTAGTAAGCATAGCATAAGATCAAGTCATTAAGTTCGTTTGCTATAAGCTTTAAAATACATAGTAACCTAATCCTTTGACCATGAGGTTATGTTAATCACCATCACCGGATGGGTACTTTGATGACATCAAACACCGCTTCGTAACTGGGTGGTTATAAAGGTGTCATTGGGTATTCTGAAAGTATGTGTTGAAGCGCATGGACCAAGATTGGGATTTGTCCATCCATATGACGGATAGATATGCTCTGGGCCCTCTCGCTGGAATGTCAACTAATTAGCTTGCAAGCATGTGACTGGGTCACAAGGGATGGCATAACATGGAACAAGTAAAGAGTACTTATCAGTAACGAGGTAGAACTAGGTATGGAGATACCGACGAACAACCTCGGATAAGTAGAGTATCGCGTGACAAAGGGAATTGGTTTCGTATGTTATGGTTCTATCGATCAAGAAGTCATCGTTGAGTATGTGGGAGCCGTTATGGATCTCCAGATCCCGCTGATGGTTATTGATCGGAGAGGTGTCTTCATCATGTCTGCATATTCACGAACCGTAGGGTGACACACTTAAGGTTCGAAGTTGTTTTAAGTAGATATGGAATGTGCGTTGGAGACCGAATGTTGTTCGGAGTCTCGGATTGGATCCGGGACATCACGAGGAGATCCGGAATTGTCCGGAGAATAAGATTCATATATTGGGGATCATTTTCTGAGTTAGGAAATGTTCCAGAGTATTTTGTATGAGGATTCTAGAAGGTTTCGGAATGTTCCGGAAGGTTCTGGAAGATTTCTTGGAGTTTGCTTGAAAACCAAGAAAGGGATCAAGGAGTCCTGGTGGGGCAAGACAAGGAGTCGTGGGGAGGAGGACTCCTCCCCCCCTCCCCAATCCACCGGCCATAGGAGGGAGGGGAGTCCTACAAGGACTCCCCCTCCCATGGCGCCTCCCTCCTTTAAATAGAGGGGTGGGGGCGCCACGTCCAAGCTCTCCTCCACAACTCCAAATCTCCGCCGCCTCTCTCCTCCTCCTTTCTTCTACACAGGCATAGGCGAAGCCCTGCAGAATTCTCTACTCCACCACACCACGCCGCCATGCTGCTGTGATTCCGTGGAGAAGATCTACTACCTCCGCTGCTTCGCTGGAACGAGGAGAGGAAGGTCTACTTCGACTCCGCACGTGTGACCGACTGCGGAAGCGCTGTTCGTCGGCAAGTGATCGACTACATCAACCACGAGATCTGAATCTCGTAACGCTTTCGGATCTACAAGGGTTAGTACAGATCTATCTCGTTGCACATGTCTAATAGATTAGATCTTGGCTTTTATCTAGATTAGATCTGGGTTTTGTTCGTTCTTGCGATAGAAATTTTTTGTTTTCCATGCTACGAACCCATCACTTGTAAGTCCATGGAGTTATGTATATGTGTTAGAGAAACGCCAGGGCCACTAGTCTAATCCATGCTGTCATGGTGGAAACCTGCAGCGTAACCATAATGATATGTCTATGAAGCATTCTTCTTATAAAAAAGAGTAAGATAATGATAAAGAAGAGAAAAAGAAAAGAGAAAAAAAGAGATATATGAAAAGAGGAAAGAGAGAAAAAAGCACCATATTCCCATGGTAAATAAGAAGATTGTTGAGATGCTCGTTGTCTGCTTCCCTTGTCATTTTGATATGGGGATTCTTCCGTATCATCGGGCAAGGGGTACCCCGTTGGCGGTTCTCTGTGATACACATGTAATTTCGATGACAAGAACTTACCGGGAACTAAACTTGAGTAGCATGAGGAGCGACCCTCGTATTTAAGGGACATGAGATTTCCAACTTATACTTCGTCAAGCATATACACCATAGTTTGTTCACTTTAACCTTAATCACTTCAAGATGCTTATGATAGGGGCAATGAGAGCTGAAAGCTAATAAGTACCATAATTTTTGGAAGTTCTTTATGAAACTTGAATCTCTGCTTCCTTCTATGAATGCCTTTCTTTTACCTTTTTGTTGAGTCTCCACCTTGTATCTTTATACACCTACTTTTAGAGCATATTGGCCATTCTTAGTTCTGTGTGCATTGTCCCAAGACTTTTTGATTTATGCATAGCTTGATATTGCTTGTTTTAAACTATTTGTATCTAGTCACTCTTATGAACTTTGAAGGTGTCCTATGCATTTATGTTTTCTACTCTATGAGGGACAAGCTGAATGCCAGTATGTGATGTTTTCTTTATGTGAAACAAACAAACGTCTTGCAAAGAATTTTTATTCATGAATCTTTTGTTTATGCCTTTTCATGTTGCAACTTAGTTGCTTTGTCTTATTGCTAGAACTTTGTCTTTCATGTTATGATTGAAGTACTATGATCCTAGCTATCAATGTATTACAAGTACTTCGATCAAGTATATGATGGTGCATGTCACCTCAAAAATTATTCTTTCCTTTTATCACTTACCTACTCGAGGACGAGCAGGAGTTAGGCTTGGGGATGTTGATACGTTGCAAACGTATCTATAATTTTTGATGTTCCATGCTAGTTTTATATCTACTCTCTTATGTTTTGTCCACACTTTGGAGTATTTCTATGCACTTTCTTGGACTAACCTATTAACAAGATGCCACAGTGCCAGTTGCCTGTTTTCTACTGTTTTTGGTTCCAGGAAAGTTAGAAAATCAATATTCTCGGAATTGGAACGGACAAAATCCAAAGTCGATATTTTACCGGAAGACTCACGGAGCCAGAAGACGAGACGGAGAGGGGCCACAGGGTGGCCACACCATCCCTTGGCGTGGGCAGCTCTAGGCCGCGCCAGGGCATGGTGTGGGCCTCCTGGCCGCCCACCGACGTTGCCTCTTCGCCTATAAGAAGCCTCCTGATGCAAAAAAACCTAAATAGTCAAGCCTCCAGCCAGGAAAAGTTCCACAGCGCCGCCTCCACCGAAGGGGAGATTCGAGGGATAGAAATTCTCTGTTTCGGTACCCTACCGGGACGAGGAAGTTCCCCCAGAGTCATCTCCATCGATCTCCACCACCATCTCCATCACCATTGCTGATTCCCATGAGGAGGAGGGAGTAGTTCTTCCTTGAGGCTAAGGGTTCTACCGGTAGCTATGTGTTCATCTCTCTTGCTATGCATGATCATATTGTGATCATGAGCTTGTAATTTATAGATCTACCTTGCTACTCAAGTGCTTTAATAGATCTCTGCTCACCCCACGTGTGTGAAGTTGACAGTGTGCACACCATGGTAGCACTTAGGCTAGAGATTACAAATACTTGTTATGAGTTATATTTGGAGTTGGATGTCTTTATGAAATTGTGGTGTTTGTTGGAACCATCTAGTGTTCAAGGTGACAGTGTGGGGTTATCTAGATGGGAAAGGCTTACTTTGAGGTGTGCTGTTATAGCCCTACAATGGATTAGAGTGTCCAACTGGAGAGTAGTTAAGAATAGTATCATAAAGAGAAGATATTATATGAGTGTTTTCACTAGTGAAAGCATGATCCCTAGGCCTTGTTTCTAAGCATTGAAACATTGTTGGCAACTAGATCTGTAACTTGTTTGCTTGCTTCCATCTTTATTTCCGTTTTCCTTTGGTCTCTTCCACGCCATCATGCTATTTTTTGGCACCGTTGTCTTTTATCCATACCACTTGTATTTCACTATCTCTTCGCCGAACTAGTGCACCTATACAACTGACAAGTGTATTAGGTTTGTCGGGACACAATATACTTCTTGTATCTTGATTGTAGGGTTTCTTGAGAGGGAATACCTTTGACCAGTTCCTCCCTAAGTTCGATAAACCTTGGGTAATCCACTTAAGGGAAAACTTGCTGCTGTTCTACAAACCTCTGCACTTGGAGGCCCAAAAACTGTCTATAAGAGTAGAAGTGTGTAGACATCAAGCTATTTTCTAGTGCCATTGCCGGGGAACTGAAGAAGAAGAAGCTCCCAAGTCAACCACACGCCAGCAACATTGCATGTGTGTTCTTTTCCAAAACAACATGGATCCCCTAGATGCCATTGCATATGTGTGCTCTTTTCCTAAACCACATGGATTCATTGGTGACATTTCATGTGTGTTCTTTTCCTAAACCATATGATACACTAGGGTCATTGCATGTGTACTCTTTTCCTAAACCACATTGATCTACTAGTGTCACGGCATGTGTGTTCTTTTCATGAACCACATTGATCCACTGGTGTCATTTGCATTGTGTTATGTTCCTAAACCACATGGATCCACTAGTGTCATTGCATGTGTGTTCTTTTCCTAAACCAAATGGATCCACTAGTTTCATTGCATGTGTGTTCTTTCCCTAAACCACATGGTTCCACTGGTGACATTGCATGTGTCTTCTTTTCGTAAATCACATGGATAAACTGGTGACATTGCATGTGTGTTCTTTTCCTAAACCACATTGATCCACTAGGTTAATGCATCTGCGTTCTTTTCCTAAACCAAATTGATCCACTAGTGTCATTACATGTTTGTTCTTTTCCTAATCCACATGGATCCACTTGTGTCATTACATGTGTGTTTTTCCTAAAACACATTGATCCACTAGTGACATTTGCATGTGTGTTCTTTTCCTAAACCACATGGATCCACTAGTGACGTTGCATGTGAGTTCTTTTCCTGAACCACATTGATCCACTAGTGACATTTGCATGTGTGCTCTTTCATTAAACCAGATTGATCCACTGGTGACATTGCATGCGTGTTCTTTTCCTAAAACACATTGATCCACTGGAGGCATTGCATGTGTGTTCGTTTCCTAAAGAATATGGATCCACTGGAGTCATTGCATGTGTGTTCTTTCCTAAACCACATGGATCCACTGGTGTCATTGCATGTGTGTTCTTTTCCTGAACCACATTGGTCCACTGGTGTAATTTCCATGTGTGTTATTATCCTAAACCACATGGGTCCACTTGTGTGATTGCATGTGTGTTCTTTTCTTAAAACACATTAATGCACTAGAAACATTTCATGTGTGCTCTTTTCCTAAACCACATTGATCCACTGGTGTGTCATTTACATGTCTGTTCTTTTCCTAAACCACATTTATCCACTGGTGTCATTGCATGTGTGTTCTTTACCTAAACCACATGGATCCACTAGTGACACTTCATGTGTGTTCTTTTCCTAAACCACATTGATCCACTGGTGACATTGCATGTGTGTTCTTTTCCTGAACCACATTGATCCACTCATGACATTTGCACGTGTGTTCTTTTCCAAAACTACATTGATCCACTCGTGACATTCCGTGTGTGTCCTTTTCCTGAACCACATGGATCCACTGGTGTCATTTCATGTGTGTTATTTTCCTAAACCACATAGATCCACTGGTGTCATTGCATGTGTGTTGTTTTCCTGAACCACATGGATCCACTAGTGACATTGCATTGGTGTTCTTTTCCCAAAACCACACTGATCCAATTGTGACATTTGCATGTGTGTTCTTTTCCTAAACGACAATGATCCACAGGAGTCATTGCCTATGTATTATTTTCCTAAACCACATTGATCCACTTTTGACCTTACATGTGTGTTCTTTTCCTAAACCACATTGATCGACTTGCGACATTTGCATGTGTGTTCTTTTCCTAAACCCACATTGATCCACTAGTGACATTACATGTGTGTTATTTTCCTAAACCACATTGATCCACTCGAGTCATTGCATGTGTGTTCTATTCCTAAACCACATTAATCCACGAGTGACATTGCATGTGTGTTCTTTTCCTAAACCACATTGATCCACTAGAGTCATTGCATGTGCGTTCTTTTCCTAAAAGACATGGATCCACTAGTGACATTTGCATGTGTCTTATTTTTCTAAACCACATGGATCCACTAGAGTCATTGCATTTGTGTTCTTTTCCTAAACCACATGGATCCACTGGTGAAATTGCATGTGTGTTCTTTTCCTAAACCACATGGATCCACTGGTCTCATTGCATGTGTGTTATTTTCCTGAACCACATGGATCCACTAGTGTCATTTGCATGTGTGTTATTATCCTAAACCACATGGATCCACTGGTGTGATTGCATGTGTGTTCTTTTCCTAAAACACATTGATCCACTAGAGGCATTGCATGTTTGTTCTTTTCCTAAACAACATGGATCCACTATAGTCATTGCATGTGTGTTCTTTTCCTAAACCACATGGTTTCACTGATGACATTGCATGTGTGTTCTTTTCCTGAACCATATGATCGAATAGGGTCATTGCATGTGTACTCTTTTCCTAAACCACATTGATCTCCTAGTGTCACTCAATGTGTGTTCTTTTCATGAACCACATTGATCCACTGGTGTCATTTGCATTGTGTTCTATTCCTAAACCACATGGATCCACCAGTGTCATTTCATGTGTGTTTTTTTCCTAAACCAAATGGATCCACTGGTTCCATTGCTTGTGTGTTCTTTTCCTGAACCACATGATTTCACTTGTGACATTGCATGTGTGTTCTTTTCGTAAACCACATGGATCAACTGGTGACATTGCATGTTTGTTCTTTTCCTAAACCACATTGATCCACTAGGTTAATGCATGTGTGTTCTTTTCCTAGACCAAGTTGATCCACTAGTGTCATTACATGTTTGTTCTTTTCCTAAACCACATGGATCCACTGGTGTCATTGCATGTTTGTTATTTTCCTAAAACACATTGATCCACTACTGACATTTGCATGTGTGCTCTTTTCCTAATACACATGGATCCACTGGTGACATTGCATGTGTGTTCTTTTCCTGAACCACATTGATCCACTAGTGACATTTGCATGTGTGTTCTTTTCCTAAACCACATTGATCCACTGGTGACATTGCATGTGTGTTCATTTCCTAAAACATATTGATCCACTGGAGGCATTGCATGTGTGTTCTTTTCCTAAGCGACATGGATCCACTAGAGTCATTGCAGGTGTGTTCTTTTCCTAAACCACATGGATCCACTAGTGACATTTCATGTGGGTTCTTTTACTAAACCACATGGATCCTTTGGTGTCATTGCATGTGTGTTCTTTTCCTGAACCACATTGATCCACTGGTGTCATTTGCATGTGTGTTATTATCCTAAACCACATGGATCCACTGGTGTGATTGCATGTGTGTTCTTTTCCTAAAACACATTGATCCACTGGATGCATTGCATGTGTGTTCTTTTCCTAAACAACATGGATCCACTAGAGTCATTGCATGTGTGTTCTTTTCCTAAACCACATGGATTCACTAGTGACATTGCAAGTTTGTTCTTTTCCTGAACCATATGATCCACTAGGGTCATTGCATGCGTACTCTTTTCCTAAACCACATTGATCTACTAGTGTCATTCCATGTGTACTCTTTTCATGAACCACATTAATCCACTGGTGTCATTTGCATTGTGTTCTATTCCTAAACCACATGGATCCACTGGTTTCATTGCATGTGTGTTCTTTTCCTAAACCAAATGGATCCACTGGTTTCATTGCATGTGTGTTCTTTTCCTGAACGCCATGGTTCCACTTGTGACTTTGCATGTGTGTTCTTTTCGTAAACCACATGGATCAACTAGTGACATTGCAAGTGTGTTCTTTTCCTAAACCACATTGATCCACTAGGTTAATGCATGTGTGTTGTTTTCCTAAACCAAATTAATCCACTAGTGTCATTACATGTTTGTTCTATTCCTAAACCACATGGATCCACTGGTGTCATTGCATGTGTTTTTTTCCTAAAACACATTGATCCACTAGTGACATTTGTATGTCTGTTCTTTTCCTAAACCACATGGATCCACTGGTGACATTGCATGTGTGTTCTTTACCTGAACCATATTGATCCACTAGTGACATTTGGATGTGTGTTCTTTTCCTAAACCACATCGAGCCACTGGTGACATTGCATGTGTGTTCTTTTCCTAAAACATATTGATCCACTCGAGGCATTGCATGTGATTCTTTTCCTAAACAACATGGATCCACTGGAGTTATTGCATGTGTGTTCTTTTCTTAAACCACATGGATCCACTAGTGACATTTCATGTGTGTTCTTTTCCTAAACCACATGGATCCACTGGTGTCATTGCATGTGTGTTCTTTTCCTAAACCACATTGATCCACTGGTGTCATTTGCATGTTTGTTATTTTCCTAAACCACATGGATCCACTGGTATGCTTGCTTGTGTGTTCTTTTCCTAATATACATTGATCCACTAGTGTCATTGCATGTGTGTTCTTTCCCTAAACCAAATGGATCCACTCGTTTCATTGCATCTGTGTTCTTTTCCTGAACCACATGGTTCCACTAGTGACATTGCATGTGTGTTCTTTTCGTAAACCACATGGATCAACTGGTGACATTGCATGTGTGTTCTTTTCGTAAACCACATTGATCCACTGGGTTAATGCATCTGTGTTCTTTCCCTAAACAAAATTGATCCACTGGTGTCATTACATGTTTGTTCTTTTCCTAAACCACATGGATCCACTAGTGTCATTGCATGTTTGTTTTTTTCCTAAAACAAATTGATCCACTAGTTACATTTGCATGTGTGTTCTTTTCGTAAACCACATGGATCCACTAGTGACATTGCATGTGTGTCCTTTTCCTGAACCACATTGATCCACTAGTAAAATTTGCATGTGTGTTCTTTTCTTAAACCACATTGATCCACTGGTGACATTGCATGTGTGTTGTTGAGGGCAAACCTCTAGGGTGGCCTGATCTTTCACGAATCCCACTCAAATATAGGATGGAGTGCGGGGGAAGAAGGGGGAATGAACACGACGAACTCAAGCACGAAGAACTTGATGAACACACACACACGTAAAACCACGATACACACCAATAGCTCACGCCGGCGGTGACCAGTCCAGCGCAATCCCTAGGATCGGCATCGGGCGGAGGACTCTCTCTCGAACCGGCATGGCGAGATGGGAGACTCGGTGAGATCTTGACGTCTTTGCAAAGGGACACCGATGCCAAGGCCTTGTACAACGCGGAGGTACGATGCAAACTTCAACGAGGTTTAGGATATTTGGTGCTCCTTTGTCAAAGGAGCATGAGGCAAGAACTAGATAGATCCACAAGGGGTTTCCACTAATTCCAAATATCATGCCTAGGGTTTACAATGGAGGTTTGGGACTATATATAGGCCAACCACAAGTTCAGGGGTAATTTAGGCATTAAAGTAGAGTTCTCGGCGAACTAGAGGGGTACATGGGCCATAGGGCCCAGCTAAGGCTTGCAGGCCCATTTTCAGGCCGGACAGTCCGGGTCGAGTTGACTGGACAGTCCGGGGTGGCCGGACACTCCGGGTAGTGTCCGGGTAGTGTCCGAACTGGCATACATAATGTCCGAGCCCGGACAGGGCTGGGGTAGGCTGGACACTCTAGCTGAGTCGCGCTGAACACTCTGGATGGATTCGAGTGAACACTCCGGCTTTGGCAGCTTAAGGACAGGTGCAGCTTCAGGGCTCGTGGGTTGATGTGGCATGGGTTCGTACCTGATGATGCACAGAGTAGTGGTATGAAGTAGCAAGCCGTCCAAGTGTATGTCAAAGTCACATGATGATAGGAGCGAATTCACCTTAGCTTGAAGAAGCTTGGCTCGGGCACGGGTCATCGGTCCACTTGGGGGTCTTGGTGGTGTAGATGTAGGAGCGTCCGTAGGATGAGCTGCATCAGCTCCCCCCTTGGGAAAGAGTTGTCCTCGACTCTTCATGGTTGTCATCTTGAACATCTCCATGGTAGGGTGAGAGATCCTTGACGTTGAATGTATTGCTTGCAAGGTACTTGGATGTTGGTATGTCGATGATGTAGGCGTTGTTGTTGATTCGTTTGAGAACCTTCAAGGGACCATCTCCTCTTGGCTTGACCTTGGAGTTGCGTTCGTTGGTGAAGTGGTGTTTGCTTAGGTGTATCCACACAAGATCACCTTCTTCAAATATCATCACCTTCTTGTCCTTGTTTAACCTTGAAGCTTGGCGAAGGACTTGTTGCTCGATAGTAGCTCTTGTTTCTTCATGTAGTTTCTTCATAGCTTGTGCACGCTTCTCGACGTCCATGTTGGTGCGCTCATGAAGAGGTAGTGGTAGGATGTCGAGCGCGGTGAGGGGCTTGAAACCATAGACGATCATGAAGGGATTATCTTGGTTGTTGAGTGCTTGGCTCGGTTGTAGGTGAAATTGGCATGGGGAATGCATTCCTCCCAATCCTTCAAGTGTTTCTTGATCAACACACGCAGAAGAGTTCTGAGGCTTTGGTTGACAACCTCGGTTTGTCCATCAGTTTTAGGATGCGACGCGAATGAAAAGAGGAGCTTGACGCCGAGCTTGGGCATGAGGGTCTTCCATAAGTAGCTCATGAATTTGACGTAGCAGTCGAAGACAATTGTTCATGGCACCGCGAAGACGGACGATTTCCCTGAAAAACAAATTGGCAACATGTGAAGCATCGTCGGTCTTATGGCACGGTATGAAGTGTGCCATTTTGGAAAAGCGATCCACGACAACAAAGATAGAATCATGACCATGCTTAGATCTAGGCAATCCTAACACAAAATCCATGCTAATGTCAGACCAAGGTGTATGAGGAATAGGAAATGGCATATAAAGACCATAAGGGTTAGCTTGCGACTTAGCTTGAACACATGTCGTGCATCGTTGAACGTAGCACTCCATGTCGCACTTCATCTTGGGCCAAAAGTAGTGAGTGGAGAGCATGTCCGATGTCTTGTCACGGCCAAAGTGACCCATAAGGCCTCCACAATGAGATTCTTGGAGAAGCAAAAGTTGGAGCGACGATTTCAGAATGCAAAGCTTGTTTTGTTTAAAGAGAAAACCCTTATGCAAATAGAAATCATCAACTCCTTTATCAATGGAGCATTTTGCGAAAATTGGTTCAAAGAACGGGTCGGAAGGATACAAAGATTTTATTTCCTCAAGACCCAACACGTTGATTTCAAGTCTCGTAAGAAGGCTTGTATGCTTGCGAGACAAAGCGTCCGCAACTACATTATCTTTGCCCTTCTTATACTTGACAATGTACATAAAAGACTCCATGAACTCAACCCACTTAGCGTGTCTCTTACTCAAGTTGGCTTGGCCTTTGAGATATTTCAACGACTCATGGTCGGAATGTATGATAAATTCCTTGGGCCATAGGTAGTGTTGCCAAACTTGAAGAACACAAACTAAGGCAAAAATATCTTTGTCATAAATTGGATAATTAAGGCGAGCACCATCAAGTTTCTCGCTATGGTAGGCTATAGGACGTCTGTTTTGCATAAGGACTCCTCCAATGCCGATACCACTAGCATCACACTCTATATCAAAAGTTTTTGTGAAAACCGGTAACGCAAGGAGAGGTGCTTCGGTGAGCCTCTTTTTAAGTTCATCAAAAGCTTTTTGTTGTGCTTTGCCCCAAACGAAGGTGACATTATTTTTCGTAAACTCGTTTAGAGGACAAGCAATTGTCGAAAAGTCTTTCACAGAGCGACGATAGAAATCGGCCAACCCATGAAAACTTCAGAGTTCACTCACATTTGTTGGGATGGGCCAATCTCGTATGGCCTTTACCTTGGAAACATCAACTTCAATTCCCTTCGAAGAAACGACAAATCCAAAAAAAATCAACTTGTCTTTAGCAAAAGTGCACTTGGGAAGATTAGCATAAAGCTTTTCATGTCGAAGGATTTGCAAAACTTCCTTGACATGTGTTATATGGTCCTCAAGTGATTTTCTATAAACAAGAATATCATCGAAATAGACAACACCACTTTTTACAATGAGAGAATGCAAGATATGATTCATGAGGCGCGTAAAGGTGGATGGGGCATTAGATAAACCAAAGGGCATAACCAACCATTCATAGAGACCAAGTTTGGTCTTGAAGGCGGTTTTCCACTCATCACCTTCAGCCATGCGTATTTGATGGTAACCACAACGAAGATCAATTTTCGAAAAAATAGTGGCTCCACACAATTCATCAAGCATGTCATCGAGACGTGGTATGGGATGTCGATAACACACGATGATAACATTGATTGGCCGGCATTCCATGCATAATCGTAACATATCATCCATTTTTGGAACAAGTATCATGGGTACGACACTTGGACTAGTGCTAACTTGGATCAAACCTTTGGAGACGAGTGAGTTGATTTGAAGTTCAATCTCCTTTGTCTCCTCTGTGTTTGTGCGGTAAGCGGCGTGGCTGGGAAGTGGTGCACCGGGGATGAGGTCAATGCAATGTTTGATGCCGTGAAGAGGAGGTAGTCCATGTGGAAGCTCTTCGGGGAACACATCCTTGAATTCCTGCAAAACAATCATCAAAGATGGAAGAACATTGGTTAATTCATTAGTTCCTTGCACTAGTCCCTGGCAAAGGAGGACATAGTGCAAGATGGATGGGTTGTTCCGAACATCTCTCATCTCACTTTTGGTGGCAAGGAGAACACTCTTAGTTTTTCCACTCGAGTTTGGCTTGTGTCTCTCACTCACTATGAGGTGGTTCTCTCTCTCACCGCTCTTCTCACAAGTAGGTGTTGTGCTTTGCGCCCTCGCAAAAGCCTTTGCATTGTCCGCAATTATTTGGCTAGGAGTCATTTCAAAACACATGTTTTGTTGAGCCATTTGAAGGTGTATACATTGGTGCGACCATCATGTTGAGCAGCCTTGTCAAATTGCCACGGTCGACCAAGAAGCATGTGCCAAACTGTCATAGGAACCACATCACACTCCATCGTATCTTTGTATGGACCAATGGCAAAGGAGACCGATACGATATGCTTGATCTTCACGGACCCTTGGTCACTTAGCCATTGCACGTGGTAGGGGTGCTTGTGCGGATGGAGGGTGAGGTTGAGCTTCTCACACAACTCGGAGCTAGCAAGGTTGTAGCAACTCCCTCCATCAATGATCACCTTGATAGATTTTCCATTGATGTCGGCTCGTGTTTGGAAGATATTGGAGCGTTGGTCTTCATGCACTTGTGCTTGAGTGGTCAAGATCCTTGTGACGACAAGCGATGGACTTGCGTCATGTTCACACATGAGGTGTTCTTGGTCATCTTCCACATGTTCACTCATTGTCTTGCCATCACTTCCTTTACTTGGGCATCAAATTCATCTTCACTCAATTACTCTTCATCACTATTGTTATGGATGAACAAGACTTTCTTGTTTCCACATTCGGCCGACTTGTGTCCTTTGCCTCCACACTTGTAGCATTCACCGTTGAAAGGTGTATCACTCTTTGCTTGTTTGCCACTTGGGGGCATTTTTCCTTGAGGAAGTATGGGCTTAAAGGAAGGCTTGGAGGTACTTGAGGAGCTTCCATTGAAAGTTGTTGGTGTAGCGGTTGAAGCTTGCTTGTAGGTGAAGTACGTCTTGGGCTTGTTGTACTTGATATCCTGTTGCACTTGACGTTCAACCTTTGTTGCGATGTGCACAAGCTCAACCATTGTGTTGTATGTTTGGAACTCGACAATGCGCTTGATTGGGTGATTCAAGCCAGTAAGGAAATGTGCCATAGTTTTCTCCATGCGTTCATCAACGTTGGTGCGAATCAAGTTGAGTTCCATTTCCTTGAAGTAGTCTTCCACGGTCTTTGTCCCTTGACGAAGCGAGTGAAGGTTGTTGAAGAGGTCGCGCGTGTAGTGCGCGGGGACGAACCAGGATCTCATGTGAGCCTTCATGTCATGCCAAGTTGTGATTGGCGGTTCTTGTCTTGCATCACGAGGAACTTGAACTTGTTCCCACCAAAGGTTGGCGTAATCATCAAACTCAAGTGAAGCCATGGCGACCATCTTCTCGTTCCTATAATTGTGCATGCAGAAGATCTTGTTGACATTGAGTGCCCACGAGAGGTATTCTTCGGGGTCATTGGTTCCGTTGAACTTGGGAATTGTGAACTTGAGCTTGCCAAATGTTTCTTCCTCATTGCGGTCACGGTAGCGATTGTTTCCATGCTGATGATGGTCTTCATCTTCCATGCGATCATTGTGAAGAGCTTTCTAACAATCTTGTGGTTGAAGTGGTGGAACTTGGTTCTCGCGAACTTGTTGTGGAGCTTACTCTTGATATTGTTGTTGAGGAGCTTGCTCATGCTCTTGGCGCGGTTGTTGACAGTTTTGAGGAACTTGGGCCCCATGAGGTTGTTGAGGATGTGGATCCTCATGACGTGGTTGATGACGAAGAGGAGGCTCATTCTTTGGTTGGTGATGTTGGTTAGGCACATGGGCCTCACGGCGAAGATCATGGTCGTGAGCCTGTTGACGTGGGGGGCGTCGCTCAACTTGTATCACTTGACGCTCCAAGTTTTGTTGAGGTGGAGGAGGCGCCTCGTGATGACCATGGTGTCGGTGTGGACGTTCATGACGTTGATGACAAGGAGGAGGATCTTGGAGAGCTTCACGTCGATGACGAGCTTGGTTCTGCAAATTGGAGTCATCACTTGTTGTGTCAAGTATGTGTCGCGGTCGATGGTGGAGACTTGCGGTTGCACTTGCGGTTCTTCTTGTGGTCACTCTTGTTGGATCACTAATGCCCTTCCGTGATGATTGTGTGCTTCTTGCCCCACTCGTGGCCTTGAAGAGAAATCACCATCATAGCTTGACGTTGCGACATGCAGTGGGGAAGGTACATAGTTCGAAGAACTTCCATCTTCAACCATGGGGGCATCATTGCGTCTTGGAGCACTTGGATGTAGATCTTGTTGAAGAGGTGTATGACGATGCGAAGAACTTGAAGAGCTTTATGCGCGTGAACGTGGTCTTTCCATTTCGTCGATGAGGCGTCGAAGATTGTCATTTGTTTTGGCAACGGAGCATTGAAGCGCTTCATTTTGGTGGCCAAAGTTATGATGCATTGCATGCATTTGTCGTTCGAGGCCGTCGAAGCGGTTGTCGATGTTCTTGAACTCGGCTTGCGTCTCGCCAAATTGTTCATCTTGTCGTGTCTCAAGGGCTTGGCAACGTTCACGGAACTCTTGTCGAACGATGAAGTGACTTGCACGCGTCATGTACGGTCCTTGATCTTCTTCTTAGGGAGGTGGTTGGCCCGACTCACCGTGCCTATCCATCATGCAAAACACACAAGTATTGTATATGGAAGTGGAATATGGTGGTGTTAGCCTTGTACCTCACCTTGGGGATTGCACCAAACTAGAAACCACAAGAGAGAGCTATAAGCGTGCAAAGTGGAATTGCAAAGAAAACTCACACTAAAGAAATAACTAACTCTCAAAAGCTTGTTGGTGGTAGGTTAGGATTGTGGAATGCCAAAGAACCAACCAAAAGAAAAGGGATAGTCAAAAGTGGGTAAAATCCAACAAAACTCAAGTCAAATGCGAAGGTCAACAACTCAAAGCGGTGACGGGAACCTATGACTACGTACACACACGTGGAGATTTTTGGGATTGACACGACTATGAAAATGAGCAAACAAAATGTCCTAACGAAGACTACGGTCAGTGTCGTGCCAATACAAGGAGAGACCATGGCTCATTTGCAAAGAGGAAAAAATGAGCAACAGATTTGTGCACTTGCCTTGGGCGCTCTTGTTTCTCTCTTGCTTACAATCTTTGAGACTCTATTTTGCAAGGGGAGACTATTTTTCTTTTTCTTTTGCTTTGTATCTTTTTCTTTCTTTGTTTTTTTTGCTCTCCCTTGATGCTACCTAGTAACACTTGATATTGCTCTTGCACTCTCACTATCCAAGGACAAATGCACAATGCTCAAGAAAACACAAGATGAGCCACTCTCATGGGATAGGTACACACAAAGGAAGATAGGGGTTAACAAGGTGACGCAAGTTATACCTTCATTGGTGCTGATGAACTTGGTGTCGGTGGTGTGGCGTGATGTTCGTGCGTCGTGGTGTCGATGAGCGCGGGGTTTTTTGATGCGGAAGCTTGCTGTTAGTTGACGACACGCACATGGGACACGCGCAAACAAAGGAAACTAGCCAATGTGAAAAATGAGGCAAAATTGTCAAAACTGGTGTTGCAGCCGGACACTCTGGTATGTCTGTGCCGGACACTCCGGTCAGGCCGGACACTTCGGTCAGGCCGGACACTCAGGTCGGAACGGTCCGGACACTCCGGCGCGGGTTTCCTGCTCATGTTCTTGAGCGGAAATCCTCGCCTTAAGGCCTCAAATCCACAAAAACTGGCCAAATTGGGCTGAGAAAACGCAGGATAAAGCTGGACAAACTCCTAAGACAAGGTTTGGTCGGATCAAAACCACAAATAACACTCCAAATCAAGATATCGATCCAAATACAAATATAGGGCTGTTTTTGGGGGATTTTCGAATTTTTGGTGGATAGAAGAAAAAACTGTGGGGGAATTCGTGAGCAATGAAGCTCTTGATACAAATATGTTGAGGGCAAACCTCTAGGGTGGCCCGATCTTTCATGAATCCCACTCAAATCAAGGATGGAGTGCGGGGGAAGAAGGGGGGAATGAACACGACGAACTCACACACGAAGAACGCGATGAACACACCAATATCTCACGCTGGCAACGGCGCAATCCCTAGGATTGGCATCAGGCGGAAGACTCTCTCTCGAACTGGCATGTCGAGATGGGAGACTCAGTGAGATCTTGACGTCTTGGCAAAGGGACACCGGTGCCAAGGGCTTGTACAACGCGGAGGCACGATGCATACTCCAACGAGGTTTGGGATATTTGGTGCTCCTTTGTCAAAGGAGCACGAGGCAAGAACTAGATAGATTCACAAGGAGTTTCCACTAATTCCAAATATCATGCCTAGGGTTTACAATGGAGGTGGGGGACTATATATAGGCCAACCACAAGTTCAGGGGTAATTCATGCATTAATTAAGTCCAACCACAAGTTCAGGGGTAATTCAGGCATTCAGACAGACACACCAGCTTTAGCAGCTTCAGGACAGGTGCAGCTTCAGGGCTCGTGGGTCGACGCAACGGGGGTTCGTACCTGATTATGCACATCATAGTGGTATGAAGTAGCAAGCCGTCCAACTGTATGTCAAAGTCACATGATGAGAGGAGCGAATTCACCTTAGCTTGAAGAAGCTTGGCTCGGGCACGGGTCATCGATCCACTTGGGGGACTTGGTGGTGTAGATGTAGGATCGTCCATAGGACGGGCTGCATCATGTGTTCTTTTCCTAAACCACATTGATCCACTAGTGTCATTTCATGTGAGTTCTTTTCCTAAACCAAATTGATCCACTTGTGACATTGCACGTGTGTTCTTTTCCTAAACCACATGGATCCACTGGAGTCATTGCATGTTTGTTCTTTTCCGAAACAACATGGATCCACTGGTGTGTCATTGCATGTGTGTTCTTTTCCTAAAACACATTGATCCACTAGAGACATTGCATGTGTGTTCTTTTCCTAAACCACATTGATCCACCAGTGACATTTTCATGTGTGTTCGTTTACTAAACCACATTGGTCGACTGCTGTCATTTGTATGAGTGTTCTTTTCCTAAACCACAGGGATCCACTGGTGACATTGCATGTGTGTTCTTTTCCTAAACCACATGGATCCACTAGTGTCATTACATGTGTGTTCTTTTCCTGAACCACGTTGATCCACTAGTGTCAGTTGCGTGTGTGTTATTTTCCTAAACCACATGGATCCATTAGTGCCATTACATGTGTGTTCTGTTCCTAAAACACATTGATCCACTGGAGTCATTGCATGTGTGTTCTTTTCCTAAACAACATGGATCCACTGTAGTCACCGCATGTGTTTTATTTTCCTAAACACCATTGATCCACTAGTGACATTGCATGTGTGTTATTTTCCTAAACCATATGATCCACTAGGGTCATTGCATGTGTGCTCTTTTCCTAAACCACATCGATCCAATAGAGTGATTGCATGTGCATTATTTTCCTAAAACACATGGATCCATGATACCTTCGATCCGGATTACGGATGTTGTATATCTCTTTTTCCCTAGTAGACCTAGGTTATTGACTCCACGGGAAGCAAATGCGTAGCTTACGTATTTCTGTTGTTGTCGATGATGGTGATATAGGGCCTAGGGCGTTCAGTTTCACCTATAGCGGTGCAAAAACATCTGATGGAAATAAAAGATAGAAATAAAGTAATGGTGTACTTGTTAGAGCAAGATAAATTATATGTGGGAAGTGCATACATAATTGCTATTGCCTCCGCAACCGCTTATAGCAATAACCTACTAGTCTCATCCATAGAAGAAAGAGAACTAATGATATGCATAGTGATGTCACTGTTAATCCCAAGCAAATCCCTCACATACAGCCGTGCTACCCCTTCTGTCACTAGGGTTCCCAACCTGCAGATCAGTCATCACTCATACTCCCTATACCTGGCTCAACCCTTGGGGTCTTGGGTACCTTACAAGTCCTTAGATTGAGGAAAGAGAGGATACAATAATCATCATGTCATACAAACTAATACACGATCCCATCTAAGATAAATCACATGCAAAATTGCTACATGGCTAGGCCGAAGCCCTTAGCCCAACGAGAATTACTCACACATAGAGATGAGATCAACAATCACAAACATAGTAATAAAAACCATAAGATTGATAGCAATAGTCTTACAATGTCGCCAATCGGAGAAGAGATCTACTATTCCAAGTGGTGGAAGATGGCTATGGAGATGGAGAAGGGTTTGGAGATCTGGAGGTGTCTTTTTGGCGATGTATGGCTTCTGGGCGTGGTCTCTCTGTTTCCCCGTTGCCTGACGCTTCTTTATATAGGGGTCCCTTCACGAAAGTTGTTCTATTTGACCTAACGGAGGCAACATGAACTATACGATCCGAGATATACGGTCTGAATTTTTGCTCCGACCGTATAGTTGGTCGTTACGGCGTCTTCCTTTGTTGGGCAGCTCCTGGTTTCTTCTGGTCGAAGGAAATATTGTATCTTTGAATTTAATGTAGTGATTCCCTCCTTAAAACAACATTATCTGTGCAGAAAAAATACGAGAACAAAGGATTGTATACCCCTCTGAGTATTAGCATTAGTTGCAGGGTTTAGAGAGATATTTCATCAAAAATATAATTAATATCCAGTTTAAATGTAGTATTAATATTTCAGAGCCATCAATCCACTTGTGTCATTACATGTGTGTTCTTTTCCTAAACCACATGGATCCACTGGTGTCATTACATGTTTGTTCTTTTCCTAAACCAAATGGATCCACGGGTTTCATTGCATGTGTGTTCTTTTCCTAAACTACATGGTTCGACTGGTGACATTGCATGTGTGTTCTTTTCGTAAACCACATGGATCAACTGGTAACATCACATGTGTTTTTTCTCCTAAACCACGTTCATCCATTGGGTTAATGGATGTGTGTTCTTTTCCTAAACCACATTAATCCATTGGTGTCATTACATATTTGTTCTTTTCCTAAACCAAATGGATCCACTCGTGTTTTTGCATGTGTGTTCTTTTCCTAAAACACATTGATCCACTGGTGACATTTGCATGTCTGTTCTTTTCCTAAACCACATTGATCCACCAGTGACATTTCATGTGTGATCTTTTCCTGAACCACATTGATCCACTAGTCACATTTGCATGTGTGTTCTTTTCCTAAACCACATTGATCCACTAGTGACATTGCATGAGTGTTCTTTTCCTAAACCACATGGATCCACTATAGTCATTGCATGTGTGTTCTTTTCCTAAACCAAATTGATCCACTTGTGATATTGCATGCATGTTCTTTTCCTAAACCACATTGATCCATTGGTGACATTTGCATGTGTGTTATTTTGCTAAACCACATGGATCCACTGGAGTCATTGCATGCGTGTTATTTTCCTAAACGATATGGATCCACTTGTCAAATTTGCATGTGTTTTCTTTTCCTAAACCACATGGATCCACTGGCGACATTGCACATGTATTCTATTACTACACCACATGGATCCACTAGTGATATTGCATGTTTGTTCTTTTCCTAATACACATTGATCGACTAGTGTCATTGAATGTGTGTTCTTCTCTTGAGCCACCTGGATCCACTTGTGTCATTGCATGTGTGTTCTTTTGCTAAACCACATAGATCCACTACTGTCATTACATGTGTGTTCTTGTCGTGAACCACATGGATCTACTGCTGACATTGCATGTGTGTTCTTTTCCTAAACCACATTGATCCACTAGTGAAATTTGCATGTGTGTTCTTTTTCTAAACCACATTGATCCAAAGTGACATTGCATATGTGTTCTTTTCCTAAACCACATTGATCCACTTGAGTCATTGCATGTGTGTTCTTTTCCTAAACCACATTGATCCACTTGTGTCAATGGATATGTGTTCTTTTCCTAAACCACATGGATCAACTAGTGTCATTTCATGTGTGTTCTTATCCTAAAACACATGGATCCACTAGTGACATTTGCATATGTGTTCTTTTCCTAAACCACATGGATCCAGTGGTGTCATTGCATGTGTGTTCTTTTCCTAAACCACATGGATCCAATGGTGACATTGAATGTGTGTCCTTTTTCGAAACCACATGGATCCACTGGTGACATTGCATGTGTGTGATTTTCCTAAAACACATCGATCCACTGGTCACATTTGCATGTGTGTTCTTTTCCTAAACCACATTGATCCACTGGTGTCATTGCATGTGTGTTCTTTTCCTAAACCAGATGGATCCACTGGTGTCATTGCATGTGTGCTCTTTTACTGAACTACATTGATCCACTAGTTTCATTGCATGTGTGTTCTTTTCCTAATCCACATTGATCCATTGGTGTCATTGCATGTGTGTTCTTTTCATGAACCACATGGACCCACTGGTGTCATTGCATGTGTGTTCTTTTCCTAAAACACATTGATCCACTGGAGTCATTGCAAGTGTGTTCTTTTCCTAAACCATATGGATGCACTAGTGACAATGTATGTGTGTTCTTTTCCTTAACCATATGATCCATTTGGTCATTCCATGTGTTCTTTTTTCTGAACCACATTGATCCACTAGTGTCACTTTATGTGTGTCCTTTTCCTCAAGCTCATTTATCTAGTGGTGTTATTGCATGTGTGTTCTTTTCCTAAACCACATGGATCCACTGGGGACATTGCATATGTATTCTTTTCCTAAACCACATGGATCCACTGGTGACATTTGCATGTGGCTTCTTTTCGTAAACCAGATTGATCCACTGGTGTCATTGCCTATGTGTTCTTTTCCTCAACCACATTGATCCACTAGTGTCATTGCATGCGTGTTGTTTTCATGAACCACATGGATCCACTTGGGACATTGCATGCGTGTTCTTTTCCAAGATCACATGGATCCACTAGTGTCATTGCATGTGTCTTATTTTCCTAAACCACATAGATCCACTAGTGACATTTGAATGTGTGTTCTTTTACTAACCACATTGATCCACTGGTGTCATTTGCATGTGTGTTCTTTTCCTAAACCACATGGATCCACTGATGACATTGCATGTGTGTTCTTTTCCTAAACCAGATGGATCCACTAGTGACATTGCATGTTTGTTATTTTCCTAAAACACATTGATCCACTAGTGACATTTTCATGTATGTTCTTTTCCTAAACCACATGGATCCACTGGAGTCATTGCATGTGCGTTCTTTTCCTAAACCACATTGATCCACTAATGACATTTGCATGTGTGTTCTTTTCTTAAACCACATGGATCCACTAGTGACATTGCATGTGTGTTCTTTTCCTAAAAATCATTGATCAACTAGTGACATTTGGATATGTCTTATTTTCCTGGACCACATGGATCCACTAGTGACATTGCATGTGTGTTGTTTTCCCAAACCACATTGATCCACTTGTGACATTTGTATGTGTGTTCTTTTCCTAAACCACATTGATCCACTAGAGTCATTGCATGTGTGTTATTTTCCTAAACCACATTGACCCACTTGTAACATTACATGTGTGTTCTTTTCCTAAACCACATTGATCCACCTGTGACCTTTGAATGTGAGTTCTTTTCCTAAACCACATTGATCCACTAGTGACATTACATGTATGTTGTTTTTATAAACCACATTTATCCACTCAAGTCATTGCATGTGTGTTCTTTTCCTAAACCACATTGATCCACTAGAGACATTGCATGTGTGTTCTTTTCCAAAACCACAATGATCCAATAAAGTCATTGCATGTGTGTAGTTTTCCTAAAACACATTGATCCACTTGTGAAATTTGCATGTGTCTTATTTTCCTAAACCACATGGATCCACTAGAGTCATTGCACGTGTGTTATTTTCCTAAACCACATGGATCCACTAGTGACATTGCATGTGTGTTCTTTTCCTAAACCACATGGATACACTAGTGTCATTGCATGCGTGTTCTTTTCCTAAACCACATTGATCCACTGGTTTCATTTGCATGTGAGTTACTTTCCTAAACCACATGGATCGACTAGTGTCATTGCATGTGTGTTCTTTTCCTAAACATATTGATCCAGTAGAGGGATTGCATGTGTGTTCTTTTCCTAAACAACATGGATCCACTGGAGTTATTGCATGTGTGTTCTTTTCCTAAAACACATGGATTCACTAGTGACATTGCATGTGTGTTCTTTTCCTGAACCATATGATCCACTGGGGTCATTGCATGTGTGCTCTTTTCCTAAACCACATTGATCCACTGGTGTCACTGCATGTGTGTTATTTTCCTGAACCACATTGATCCACTTGTGTCATTTGCATGTGTGTTCTTTTCCTAAACAACATGGATCAACTGGTGTCATTACATGCATGTTCTTTTCCTAAACCAAATGGATCCACTGGTTTCATTGCATGTGTGTTCTGTTCCTGATCCACATGGTTCCACTGTTGACATTGCATGTGTGTTCTTTTCGTAAACCACATGGATCAAGTGGTGACATTGCATGTGTGTTCTTTTCCCAAACCACATTGATCCACTTGGTTAATGCATGCGTGTTATTTTCCTAAACCACATTGATCGACTAGTGTCATTACATGTTTGTTCTTTTCCTAAACCACATGGATCCACTGGTGTCATTGCATGTGTTTTTTTGTCCTAAAACACATTGATCCACTAGTGACATTTGCATGTGTGTTCTTTTCCTAAACCACATGGATCCACTGGTGACATTGCATGTGTGTTCTTTTCCTGAACCACATTGATCCACTAGTGACATTTTCATGTGTGTTCTTTTCCTAAACCACATTGATCTACTGGTGACATTGCATGTGTGTTCTTTTGCTAAACCACATTGATCCACGCGAGTCATTGCATGTGCATTCTTTTCCTAAACCACATTGATCCACTAGTGTTGTGGGGCCCCCTGAATAATCCTCCGAGAATCCATGTTATGCATACAACCACGATCCCATGGTCAGTTAGTCGCGGCACATAACAGACAAGTATCAAAGTAAACATCCAATACGTAACGAATACATGTCATACCTTAGTTGTCATTATGGCTACATCGATCAACAACAACAGAACTTCATTAAGCGTAGAGCCAGAGCCATGCCTTAACCTACAGGCAACTGACTGGGAGAACGTCCTAGCTCGCTTAGCCGCCAACTTCATCCTCTTCTCGATATATGTCCAGGTTAATAGCCAGGGACAATGCCAATGAGTACTTTGAATGTACTCGCAAACCACCTTAAGTTAACAATAATAACAAGAGGATATGCATTATGGTTGTGGTAGTAGGAGGGCTCCAAGAGAGGTTCTTTTCTCAATTAGTTCCTCTTGTAGATATAACATCTACATATCTTTGTTGAAAACTTTTGTAAGGACTTTTTGGAAACCTTTTTAAAAGTTTTGTAAACACTAGGATTGGGGTACCCATTTGTTCCCGTCTTCAGGTCGTCCCACGACCAAACTCCTTTCTCCTCCTTCTGACCATCCCATGGTCAAAACCTTTCTCCTTTACGACCGTCGCATGGTTAAAACATTTCCAAAGCCATTTCTTTTCTGAAATCCTTTTTGTAAACAAAACCAGCACCGCTCTACAGAAGTTTTTCCATCCCGTCCATAACCGCGGACATGGCTATTCGAATAGATTTACACTCTGCAGAGGTTCTACACTTTACCCACACCATCCGGGTACACTACCCTGATCTACACCGATCGTGGGTCGAGTAACCGATCAAGACTCTCCGGATGCCCACTCCAATATAAGTGCCTACCATATGAGTGTTACTCCCCTCAAAACCGTGACGTCGGGTACCGAGGACCAACCGGAGCGCATTCTACACTTCACAGAGTGGGCGCTTTCAATGAGGGGCTCATAGTAATGCCTGGCTGCCCGCAGACAATTCGTTCCTTCTCCAGGTCGATGTCCCACATGGACCTTTAAGGGAGAAGGCCCAGCCTCCGGGGATCGCGATCCCTTGTAGTACTTGCGAGGCAGCTTATACCATAATAGACAAACATCAAATCCAGCGATGTCTCATTCTAGAGTAATGTGGTTGCATAAGGTTAAGTTGTTATAGCTAAACTGCAAAGAACCGGGTGCGTTTTTGTAAACCTTTTTCTTCTGGTTTTCCTCCAGCATTTTGTAAAACAAAACCTTTTCTCTTACCCAACATCTCTTGGGAGGTCCCACCTCACCAAGGTTTTATCATAAAACATTTGGTAAAAAATTTTCCGGGGTCTTCCCATCCTCTAGTTTTGCTTCGGCTAAATCGGGGTCTCCAAAGGGGGTATGGTGTAATACACCATATACCATACTAGGGACAAGTAGCTATCATCAAGAGGGTTGTACTTAGTAGTACCATTGATTAATGGTTTGGAGGAGCCAAACCACTACCAGATATACAACATCATATAGTGAAACAATGCAGTTTTCATAAAACAGTAAGTAAAACATGCGTAAGTAAAACAGTAGGACGAGGCTTATGAGCAAGAAGGTGGCTTGCCTGGTGATCAGCAATATGGCAATATGTCCCTGGAATTCTTCTCAGAATACCCAAAAATACCAATAATAACCACTTCTTCTGATCTCCGAGATAATCACAACTATCGTCGTCAGGGAGCACACATGCAAACAAGCAAGAGCACAATCAAAAAAAGCATAAAACCAACAATACATACAGCAAGCAATGAACAAAACAGGTTTACAAATCAGTAGGTTTTGAGCGGTTGGCGTCTACACAAGTGGAATTACTTAAAATGCCATTGTGGGTTTTCTTTAATGATTCGGGTGCCTAAACTACTTAATTAAGGGGTTTAATTATAAGGTCCAAGTTCTGTAGGATACCTTTGTAGAGAAATGATACCATCATATAGGTAGTGATAATATGAAACCAACAAAAGTGGTTTCACCAAATTATCAATTTCCATTGATTTATAAAGAATTTTCTAGTGGGAAAAACTCTAGTTTTAGGAAATAACTCACCAGAAAAGTTCTGTAAGTCCAAAAATTATTTCCTTGGTTTGTTAGGTAGAGTTTGATGTACTTCTACACTGAGAGTTGGAATGATGTCAAAATAATAACTAGAATGCCCTCAGGAAATTCCCAAAGTCAGTTCTGAAGCTGTTTTGTCCTTTTCACCAAATTAAAACTATAGAAGCTTTTGATTTGATTCCAAAGGCACATGGTAGGCATTTAGAATACCTTTCTGTAGGAATTGGGTTCACTCTTTTTGGAGTTGTAGAGCTACTGTAGTGATTTATCTAGTGATAAGGTCACATGTAGAAGTGTTTAATTCACTACAAATCTACAAAAGCTCAAAAATTAGTGTTCTCCTAGGGTTGGGTAGATATGGATGTAGCTCATCTATGAGAGTTGGAATTGGGTCAATTGGACTCAAGGTTTGGTCTAGGGAATTTTCTAAAGTCAGATCAGAGTTGTTTTTGCTATTTTTGCTAAGGGCAAATTAATGTTCACCTTGGCATGAGATAAATATTATCTAACAATTAAAGAAAATACCTTTCAGAGGGACTTCGATTTACTCCCTTGGGAGATGTGAATCTCCCTAAGGTATTTAAGGAGTGTGTTAACTACTATCTAGAAATTGATTTAATAAATTTAATCTATATAACAACTAGGCTAACCAGTGGTACTGAATGTTGAAGAAAACCTGTAGGGATCTAGTAAAATGATTTAAACTGAAGTGCCAAATCTGGATCTAGATTAAAATGAATAAAAACAGAGAGGACCGCGGGCTGGGATCTGGAGGAAAATTGGGGCACACGTGCAGATTTCGGCCCATCTGGCACTGGATCGCGCAGGAGGGAAATTTGAAGGCCTGCTAGGTGGACCCTAGTGGTCAGAGACAGCGGCCGACCGAAGGGGTATCAGGCACCCCTGGCCATCCGATCAGAAGGGCCATCGATGGCCGTCACCCCTTCTTCAACCTGACGAACTAGCGTCAGGGCAGAAACCCTAGAGCGGCAGCGGGGCTCACTAGGGGAGCTCGGGGGACAGTGGGGAGGCGACAGGGTGACGCGGTACTCGGAGCCGAGCACGGAGAGGGGCGGCGAGGTGGGGTTCAACGTCTAGAACGGTCTCACGCAGGGGCATCTGAGGCGAGCTCGCCGAGCTCGGTGGCGCAATAGAGCCAGAGATCCCTAGGCAAGGAAAAGAGGGAGGTCAAATACATAGGATCATGGGGGGGGGGGGGTTCAAAAACATCACATGCACAGGGAGAGGATCAAGGAAGAGAGCACACGGACCAAACCTTGAGAAGTGGCCGAAGGGGCAAACACTTCCTCTCCAGCGACATGCAGGTACAGGAGCTCGGTGGGATGGTGCAGGGGAGCTATATGGGGGATGTGGAGAGGATCTAAGGAACTGGGGAAGGTCGGCGTCGACCCTGTACTCCACTACTCGAAGGAGACCGAGAAGAGAGCTTATTCTCCTCCCTGGCGATGGGGAGCTCGAGATCTAGATCTGGAGCTTGAGAGGGGTAAGGAGATAGGGTAGGGTGGTCTGAGAGCAGAGGGGAGAGTTGTGCTGGCCTCCAGTCCTTTAAACCGAATGGAGAGGTCCATGGTGAGCTTGGTGCATGGGGGGTTGATGACCCACAAGTATAGGCGGTGTATCGTAGTATTTTCAAGGGAAGTGAAACCCAATTTATTGATTCGACACAAGGGGAGCTAAAGAATACTTATAAGCCTTAACAACTGAGTTGTAAATTCAGCTGCACCTAGAAACAATCTTGTTCACATCAGTTTATTAATAGCAATAGTTTTGTAGTAGGAATAGCAAAGTAGCAGTAGCAGTAAAGTAAATACATCAGTAACAATAGCAGTAAACAATAGGATTCGAGTGCGGTAGGCGTAGGGATGGATGGACGGGCGTTGCATGGACAAGACAATTCACATAGCAATCGGAACAAAGGGCAATTGCAGATAAATAAGATAAAGCGTCCAAGTACTAGATAATCCTAGGCATGCGTTCCATATATAGTCATACATGCTCACAATGAGAACTTGCACACCATCTTTTGTCCTGCCAGCCCGTTTGCAGCGGGCCCTCAAGAGAACAACTGACAATTAAGGTGCTCCTTTTAATAGAGCATCGGAGCAAAGCATTAACACTCCATGAACACATGTGATCCTCACATCAAAGCCATTCCCTCCGGTATCCCAATTTCTGTCACTTTGGGGCCATTGGTTCCGGACAACAACGTGTGTACACAACTTGCAGATAAGACCAAAAACAATACTATCATAATGAATCAATAACATGTTCAGATCTGAAATCATGGAACTCGGGCCCTAGTGACAAGCATTAAGCATAACAAGTCGCAACAAAGTCATAAAGCACTAATAAAAGATACTAGGCACCATGCCGTAACAATCTGATGCCATTACATGAACGATCTCATCCAATCCCTTCCATCCCCATAGCATACAGCGGGGGATTACTCACTCATAGATGGGGGTAACATGGATGGTCGATGGAGAAGTGATGGTGACGATGATGGCGATGATCTCCTCCAATTCCCCGTCCCGGCAGGTTCTGGTGCTGTTTCCTGGAATCTGGTGGTGGCGGCAGAGCAGAACACCTTCTGGACAAATATTGAACCCCCCGGAGTTTTTAGGTCAGAAGGCTTCTTATAGGCGAAGAGGGAGACCGAGGGGGTGCCTGGGGGGCCCACACCACCCCCTGGCGCGGCCTGGCCTGGCCCGCGCCACTAGGTGGTGTGGCCACCCCTGGCTCTTCTCCGTCTCGTATTCTGGCTCCTGGAGTCTTCGGGTGAAATAGGATTTTTGGCATATTTTTCGGGATTTTTCCTGATAGTTGATTTTCTGCACAAAAAGTAGACACCAAGGCAATTCTGCTGAAAATAGCGTCAGTCCGTGTTAGTTGCATCCAAATCACACAAGTTTAGAGGAGAAACAATAGCAAAAGTGTTCGGAAAAGTAGATACGTTGTGGACGTATCAACTCCCCCAAGCTTAGCTTATTGCTTGTCCTCAAGCAATTCAGTTGAAAACTGAGTGCGATAAAAGAACTTTCACGAACACAATTTCTTCATATGATGTATATATTCTCAGCATGTGATCAACTAGTTAGGAAATTCATAATAAAGAGTATGCTACTGAGTCTACTTAATAGTCATTGCAATCTATGAAGAGATTCCAACTCAAAAATAATAAGTAGCATGAAGCATAAACATAAGCAACATTACAATGCTCATAAAAAAGGTATGATAGAGTGGTATCTCACTTGCCTTTGATTATGAATGTCAAGGCACCTCTAAAGTTCAAGTGATGACTAGAAGTAAAGATATCAAAGATACAAGCATCAAAGTCATAACACAAATAATCAAGTAATGGGACAAACACAAAGAATGACAACTATGCTCTCAAGAAAGTGCTCGGAGAATGTGTGGAGACTCAACAAGAAAAGGTTTTAAATAATTTCAAAGGCTTCCAAATGCTGAAAGTATGGTACTCGTTAGCTTTGAGCTCTCATTGCCCCTATCATAAGAATCTTTAAAAGGTTAAGGTTAAAGTGACACAACTAAGAGGATATGCTTGACAAGTTATAAATCGAAGTCTCCTGCCCCTTACTTACGAAGAATGATCCTCATGCTACTCAACTTCAGTCACAACTAAGCTCTTGTCATTGTAAGTATATACGTATCATAGAGAACCGCCAACGGGGTACCCCTTGCACATGACACGGGAGCTGTCCCATAATCAAAATAATAAGGCAAGCAGACAATGAGCATCTCAACGATATTTTTATTTACTATGTGCATAGATTTTTATTGAGGATGCTTCATAGAATGATCATTACGGTTATGCCGCAAGTTTCCACCATGATTAGGCATGGCTTAGTCTAGCGGCCTAGGCGTTTCTCTAACATACATACAAACTCCATGATCTTACAAGTTCCACTTTTATTTCACACCGCCGGGATCCATAAGTAAAAGAACATGATATCAACGAGGTACTAAGTACCAACGAAAACGTTCCCCATGAAACATGGTTCTGCCAACTTCAACTTATAAAGCACAAGCATATACGCAACAAAGAAGGACGCAATGGTTCAGGTTTATTAAGTGCAATAAAATAAAGTGTGCCATCAAGTTCGTGAGAGCTTTACTAACTAACTTTCTCATAACAAGCAAACATTTTTTCGGAAGAAAACAAGGCATAATGAATATGAATGAAAGTAACAAATGATGCTAATGGGTAGGTATGGTGGACACTTTGGGAATATTTGGTTTAGGGAGTTGGAAACTTGAGGAAAACATACTCAGTGTGAGTGAAGGCTAGCAATAGTAAGGGAGCGACCAACGAGAGAGCACAAGCTGTCATAATCATGCTTGCAACAAAACATGACTAATCATGGCATGAAAGTTATTCAAGATCCTCAAGGGAAAATAATTCATCAAGGCTTAACTGATTATTACAGTCATGTGCATGCGTGAGCATGTGCCAAGTCAATTCAAATGAAACATTCAGAATAGAATAATGCAAGCAAACATTCATAAAACATGCTACAAACTATTAGTGAGCTAGGGCTAATCATAAGAAAGCAAGAACGACTAAGCTTCCAAAGATAACACACACCCTACATGAACAAGCTTAGCAAGCCCACAATGATGAGTATATGTACAAAAATGAAAACAAATAGAGTTCGTTACCAGCCTCTTACCACGCCTCAAGTTGTCATTAATCCTCATTATTGCTCTTCACTTGTGTGGCTTGAATAATAATATGAAACCAAATCCCACTGAGGACTGCTGAACCCTGCAACAAACTCAAAAAGCCAAAGAAGAACGACAAATATTTTTGTTGTTTTTGATTTAAAAAAAGAACAAAAGAGGAAAACAAGCAAAGCAAAATCTTTTTGGGTTTTTAGAATAGTTCAAACAAAGCAAAAAGGGAAAAACAAACCAAGGCAAAGAGAAAAAAAGGCAAACTAAAGAGAAACAACAAAAATATTTTTGGTCTTTTTGTGTTTTAGAAAGCAAAAGCAAAGAAAAACGAAAACTAAAAAGAGAACGAAACATGAATATACAAAGTACCGACACAACATGATATGGAGATGAGTGCGGTGTCGGCGTACCTCCCCCCAAGCTTAGGCTTTTGGCCTAAGTGGGTATCAATCCCAGGCTGGCCAAGATGAAGTGTCACCGTGGTACGACAAAGAGGTCCCCTCATCCTGGTGCGAGCTCGAGTACGTCCCTCCGTAATGTGCGGAGTAATCATAGGAGGGCACATCCTCCTGGTGCTGCTCGTGGAAACCCAGCAAGCGAAGCTGCTCGTCCACCTCCTCCTTGGAGCGCGACCACGGTCTCCTATGAACACTAAACAAAGAAGGTTGTGGCAAAATGATCTCCCTTTCATCCCCGTCAGTGAAAAGCATCCTATATACTAGACTGTTCAAATCAGAAGTAGAAGTGACAAAGTGATTAGTTTTCATAGCAACAAGGTCAAGCCTCTGTGGTGCCAGTATAGCATCATTGGGATCCACTAAAAGACCAAATGCATTGACTATACGCGAGGCAATGATGCCCCCATAGATAGGCCCCCTAGCAGCTAGGCGGCGAGCAATAAGCGAGCCCAGGTTGTACCGAGTATCATTGTTAAGCGCAGCAGCAAGGAATGGTAAATGATAGTTGGAGATATTACTTGTGTTCTCCCTACCCAGTACACTAGTAGCAAGATAATATGCAAAGTATAAGAGCGGGGAGTTGGATATTTCTTATCTTTCCGTGTTGTGCCACGCGGTCATCATCATTGGTCACCCCTCGGTAAAGCTCCAGCAAATCAGCGGGTCGCCCTTGAATTTTCTTCACGGTCCCTGTCATGCTTACACCTACAATACTGCAAAATCTCTCCAAAGGCATGGTGAAGGGAAGATTATAAATTTTGAAAGAGACAGTCGATTGATAGGATGTGTTAGTAAATGTGAAGCTCTCAACAAAAGTTTTGATGAGCATAGCGTATTGCTCACTCTCATATTGCATATATGAGGTCAAACCAACCCTCTCAATCAGTAGCAAGAAATCATCAAGAATCCCTGCAGCTTGTAAGAAAGTAAAACAAGGAAAACTAGATGGGTGAGCATCCCCATCATCCCTTTTATTACCAATACGAGTTGCAATGAGATCTTCGTTGTATGATGGCCTAAACTGAGAGGCTAATCTTGAGGGCCTCGACCTCCTAGGTGCATCACTCTCAAATATCTCTCCAAAGGTATGGTTGTTCATGCTTGGTATTCTGAAATTTAAACACCTATTAAACAAGTGATTGCAAAGTAAATATAATGAAGGATTCTACTCATAGGGACCTATAAGAGGCCTAAACATGCATCAAAACTATATATCTAAGCATCCAACAAGCTTACAAGCTCTCATAACCAGTCACCTACAACAGAAAAATACTCAATATATAATCCACTAAACTCAAATCTACTTGGACAAGGAGAGGAGTCACATACCAGGGAACAAATGCTCCAAATTTTAGCAAGAAAGATGGGCTGAGCAAGGAGATCGAAAAAATAGAGAGCAAGCACGGCAAGAATGCGATTTTGAGCAATGAACTGGAGCTTACTCGGGAGAGAGAAGAAAGTGGCAGGTGAGAGAGTTAGTGGGGGGCCAGGGGTGGCCCACACCATGGCATGGCGCCACCCAAGGCAGGTCACGCCACCAGGTGGTGTGTCTTCCTGGTGGGCCTCCTGGTACCTCCCAGGTACTCCTCTGCCCCTTTTTTCACGCAAAAAATTAATATGAATTTTCTGGAATTTTTCGAGACACTTTATTTTTGGGCATTTTCAGGCATAGAAGCATGATTTTTTGACAGACATATTTTTTGGAAACATGATGCAAGGACAAAACAAAGCTAGAACTACAGAAGTTCTAAGAGACTCTAACATGCAAGCAACTAACAACAAAAAGAAAACTAAACGAAAGCAAAAACTAAAATGGATAGGATAGAAGTAAACAGAGATAATCATAGTGAAAAAATTGTTTTGTTCAATGAAATACTTTTGTTAACAAGGTTGATTAGGTATCGTTACCAAAACAATTTCATATGAGACAAAACTTTGTATTCCACTAACGATTATGTTACCTCAACCTTGATAGCAATAGTCCCAATCATAATAGTTTCAAATTTTTCTCTTGGTATGGGACAATATATTTCTCCAACTTGAATGCCCTCAACATGTTCAATTCAATTCAAACCATAAGTCCTTTCAATCTTCTTGGGGAAATAGACAGTATGTTCCATGTCATTAACATTGAAAGTCACCTTTCCTTGATTACAATTGATAACAGCTCTTGCAGTATTAAGAAAAGGTCTCTGAAGAATAATAGACATATTATCATCTTCAGGCATTTCAAGTAGAACAAAATCAGTTAATATCAAGTAATTATGAGACACTTGAACAGGTACATCCTCACATATAACAACATCAATAGTGGTAGATTTATCATCCATTTGCAAAGATATATCAGTTGGTATTAATTTTTCTAGTTGAAGCCTCTTATAGAGAGAGAAAGGCA
Source organism: Avena eriantha (assembly GCA_910589775.1). Classification (NCBI taxonomy): domain Eukaryota; kingdom Viridiplantae; phylum Streptophyta; class Magnoliopsida; order Poales; family Poaceae; genus Avena; species Avena eriantha. The sequence goes on from CAJUXJ010000869.1 coordinate 83,214, forward strand.
TAACACTAACTCCAGCTCCGAAATCACACAAAGGAGTTCTAACATAACTATTCTTAATAGAGCAAGGGATAGTTGGAATACCAGGGTCTCCAAGTTTCTTAGGAACCTTACCATTAAAGGAGTAATTAGCAAGCAAAGTAGAAATTTCTTCATTAGGGATCTTCCTTTTATTCAAGACAATATCCTTCATATACTTTGAGTAAGGAGGCAATTTAATAGCATCAGTCAAAGGAATTTGCAAGAATAAAGGTTTCATCCACTCACAAAACTTATTATAATGTTCATCCTCCTTTGACTTGTGTTTCTTATCAAGGAAAGGCATAGGTTTTTGGACCTAAGGTTCTCTTTCACTACCATGTTTCTTAGCAATAAAATCTTCTTTAGTGTATTTAGTATTCTTAGTGTGGTTTTCAGGTTCTTCTTCAACTTTTTCTTCATTAAGAACTTCATTTTCTTCATTACCACTTTCAGTTTCAGCATCAGAAATAGATATACTATTAGGATCTATAGCAGGTTCAGAGGGTTCTACAACAGTTTTATGCTTCTTTTTCCTTTTCTTATGTGTAGAACCACTATTTTCAGCTTGTTGAGAATCCTTCTCAATTCTTTTGGGATGCCCCTCAGGATATGGAGGATACTGGGTAGCAGCACCACTTCTAGTTCTAATTTCATAAGCATATTTTTCTTTAGCAGCATTAACTAGCAAGTCATTTTGCACTTTAACGAGTTGATCTAATTGAGTTTGAACCATTTGAAAGTGTTTAACAATAATTTTAACATCATTAGAGGTTCTTTCCACAATATCTTTCAACTCAACAATAGCTCTAGTGTTTTCCATTAGATGATTTTGCACCCTTTTATTAAAGTTATCTTGCTTAATAATAAAGATATTGAATTCTTCTAAGCATTGATCATGAGGTTTAGAGTAAGGGATATCACCTTCATCAAATTGTTGGAGAGAGTGTACCTCAATAGTTGATGAGTAGGAAATAGGCTTACATAATTCTTCAATAGGAGGAAATTCTTGACATCTGTAGCTTTAATTCCCTTCTCCTTAAGACATTTCTTAGCTTCCTTCATCACTTCATCATTTAATTCAATAACTCCCCTCTTCTTTGATATTGGAATAGGCACCAGAATAGTAGGCTCAGGTACAATTACTTCAGGTATAGCTTGTTTAGGAGGAGTCCAATCTTCATAATTCTTACTTATTTTAGCCATTAATTCCTTAGCTTCCTTAGGATTCCTATTCCTAAAAACACAATCAGCACAACTCTCTAGGTATGTCCTAGATTCTTCGGTTAGTCCATTATAAAATATATCAAGAAGCTCATTCTTAGGTAATGGACTTCCAACCTGTGCATGAATCAAAGTACAAAACCTTTCCCATGATTCAGGCAATACCTCTTTTTCTCCCTGTTTAAAATCAAAAAGTTCCTGCAAAATAGCATGTCTAGCACTAGGAGGAAAATATTTCTGTAGGAAAGTACTAAACAAGCACTCAGGGCTATCAATAGATCCAGGAGGTAAAATACTAAACCAAGTTTTAGCTTCTCCTTTCAATCAAAAGGGGAAAATCTTAGCAACAAAGTAAGTACGCATCTTAATATCATTAGAAAACAAGCCACTCATGGTAGAAAGTTCATTCATATGTGCTACCGCACTTTCATTCTTAGTCCCACAAAAATGTTCTTTCTCGACAATAGCTATGTAAGATAGTTCGAGAAAGAAATCATAATCTTCATCTATAATGTTTATGGGAGAAGTATCAAACTTAGCAAAAAGAGACAATTTGGGTCTAATAGTACGCCTCTCAAGGAGACTCTTAGCAGCGCTCCTATCAATACATTCTTTAATAAATTCATCGATCATCTTAACATAACCATCTTCAATATCATAACTTTCACTAGACTCAGGAGAACTAGCAGGTGTGGTAGTGTCTTCATTAAGAGTTTCGGTATTTGTAGCTATAGTTCTAGCAATCGTAGCATCTAGGAAAGGACCTAATGAACCACTCTTATCAAGCACAGTAGAAGCAGCATCATAAGTATCAGAAGTTTCAGATTCAGCAGTAGTAGCAGTGTGTGTAGCATGTGTATGTGGTGGTGTAACGAGCTTACTTATAACACATGGTGAATCAAGAAAAGCTGAGGTGTTCAGAACCGTACCTCTTCTTGTAGTGGATGTAAAATAGGAAACTTGCCATCACCAGACTTACCCACGATGGATGGATATCAGCGAATAATAGAGAATCCAAGTGAACTTGATAAATAAAGCTATGATCCCTGGCAACGGCGCCCGAAAATAGTCTTGATGACCCACAAGTATAGGGGGTGTCTCGCAGTATTTTCAATGGAAGTGAAACCCAATTTATTGATTCGACACAAGGGGAGCCAAATAATACTTATAAGCCTTAACAATTGAGTTGTCAATTCAGCAGTTTATCAATAGCAACAGTTTTGTAGTAGGAATAGCAAAGTAGCAGCAACAGTAAAGCAAAGACAGCAGTAACAATAGCAGTAAACAATAGGATTCGAGTGCGGTAGGCATAGGGATGGATGGACGGGCGTTGCATGGACAAGACAATTCACATAGCAATCGGAACAAAGGGCAATTGCAGATAAATAAGATAAAGCATCCAAGTACTAGATAATCCTAGGAATGTGTTCCATATATAGTCATAGGTGCTCGCAATGAGAACTTACACAACATCTTTTGTCCTGCCAGCCTGTTTGCAGTGGGGCCTCAAGGGAACTACTGGCAAGTAAGGTGCTCCTTTTAATGGAGGACCGGAGCAAAGCATTAACACTTCGTGAACACATGTGATCCTCACATCAAAGCCATTCCCTCCGGTTATCCCGATTTCTGTCACTACGGGGCCATTGGTTCCAGACAACAACATGTGTATACAACTTGTAGACAAGACCAAAAACAATACTATCATAATGAATCAATAACATGTTCAGATCTGAAATCATGGCACTCGGCCCCTAGTGACAAGCATTAAGTATAACAAGTCGCAACAAAGTCATAAAGCACTAATAAAAGATACTAGGCACCATGCCCTAACAATCTGATGCCATTACATGAACAATCTCATCCAATCCCTACCATCCCCATAGCCTACAACAGGGGATTACTCACTCCTAGATGGGGAAAACATGGATGGTCGATGGAGAAGTGATGGTGACGATGATGGCGATGATCTCCTCCAATTCCTCGTCTCGACAGGGTGCCAGAACGGAATTTCTGGTGCTGTTTCGTGGAATCTGGTGGTGGCGGCAGAGCGGAACTCCTTCTAGAAAAACGTCGAACCCCCCAAAGTTTTTAGGTCAGAAGGCTTCTTATAGGCGAAGAGGGAGACCGAGGGGGTGCCTGGGGGGCCCACACCACCCCCTAGCGCAACCTGGCCTGACCCGCGCCACCAGGTGGTGTGGCCACCCCCTGGCTCTTCTCCGTCTCGTATTCTGGCTCCTAGAGTCTTCGGGTGAAATAGGATTTTTGGCATATTTTCCTGGATTTTTCCTGATAGTTGATTTTCTGCACAAAAGGTAGACACCAAAGCAATTCAGCTGAAAACATCGTCAGTCCGCGTTAGTTGCATCCAAATCATAGAAGTTTAGAGGAGAAACAATAGCAAAAGTGTTCAGGAAAGTAGATACGTTTTGGACGTATCAGGGGTTGCGGCTTGGGTATTGGTGGAGGGAGGAGGTGGAGGGGGTGAGGTGGGGCCTGGTACATGACCATAGAGAGGGAGGGGAGTGGTGGTGGCTGCTGCTGCTTTTAATACCAAGATATTTGTAAGATATGCCATCTCTCTCACACATGCTTCAAGAGCTAAAGGGCAAGGGGGAGGGCTTGCTATAATGGTTACCACGACGAAGGGAGGGTAGGATGGTTGTTGTGGAGTAGTTGTTGACAAGTTTGAGAAGGTTTTGATTTAACTTTGGGTCATGGTTTTGAATATCTCCATTTTTGGCCATCTTGATGTTAATGAAGAATCTCATGATTTTTTATCTTGGAAAGCAGAGGTGAGGATGCTGGTAGGTGGATATGGTCTAGGTATATATCCATGAATTATTTGGGAATTATTTGATGAAGTTTGGTCCACTTTATATCACCTATTCAAATAGGGCAGAAATGGTTTTTAGGAATTTATTTGGTATTTTTGAATTGGACAGGTGGAGTTTTTGATGTGAGATGATTCTAAATATGTATCCATACTTTGAGGAATTTTCCCATGATGTATTGAGGATTAAAAGTATTTAAAACGATTATTATTCCCTTTTTTGCCATTTAAGAAAATAGGCAAGAAGAAATAATAAAGGATCTAAAAAATATTTATTTTTGACATGGGAATGTAGGGTATGATATATGGATCTCAATTGAGCCAAAAGTTGGGGAAGTTCTTTGGCAAAAACCAAACATTCCCTTGGGAGAAGTGTTTTGGAGATTTTGTATATTAAAGAGATTAATTAGATTTAGAGCCATAATAATTATGGATAATTATTGATAAATCTTGGTGATCAAGGTAGATGATGTAGACAAGGTGTAACAAGCATTTGCAACCTTGGGATTGGAGAATCCAAGTTGATTTTGGGGAAAGCTAGAGATTTAAAGACCTTGGGTAAGATTGTTTTCATGCCACCAAAACTTTGTTGGATCTTGGAGATCAGATCTCTCCTTGGGGCATGGGGTAGATAGATAGACCAAGTGATGTACATTAACATGGTATATAGTTTTGCGATTGATCTTTCTTGAGTTCACCAAGAATTGATTTCAAACTTTGAATAAAATAAGCCTGCCAAGGCAGATTATCAACTATCCTTCAAAACCTTGTGGGTTTCAGAAGCAAAAAGATCCACTTGGAACAAGTGAAGTAGGTATTGTTATACATATATGAGTAGATCACAATCATGCAAAGAGTTGGTCAGTAGAAGGTTTGATGGTGGTGTGAGCTTCTGTCAAAGTAGGCATGTTGACTAGATTTGCAGGAATAGTTATTTTCTTACCTGCAAAACTATCAAGAACAAGTGGGTTGGAGGATGATATAATCAGGGGAAAGAGTGGGACTTGGTAGTACTTAGGATGGTTAACAATATGGTTTAAGTGCATTACCAAAAATGCACCAGGGTGGAGAAAGGGAGACATCCAAAAAGGTGATGTTGAAATAGATTCCAGACTTAGCCAAATTTGGCAGATTTTGGGTTTTTGACTAGAATGTGGGTGGTGATGATTTTGATGCGTTTCAAGGCACCAAAACATCATCAAGTGGATGATGTTGAAGTGTAGATTGAGTAGGAAGAATCCTTGCTTGATACTGGTCTTCATTGACTTGGAAGCTTCTAGAATTAGATCACTTCAGAGTTGATCTGGTTAAGTGTTTTAGATGATCACAGCAGCTAAGGGTCAGATCCGTATTATGCATACAACCACGATCCCATGATCACTTAGTCGTGGCACATAATAGACAAATATCAAAGTAAACATCCAATACATAATGAATACATGTTATACCTTAGTTTCCATTATGGCTACATCGATCAACATCAGCGGAACTTCATTAAGCGTAGAGCTCGAGCCATGCCTTAACCTACAGGCAACTGACTGGGAGAACATCCTAGCTCGCTTAGCCGTCAACTTCTTCCTCTTCTTGATATCTGACCAAGTTAATAGACAGAGACAATGCTAGTGAGTACTTTGAATGTACTGGCAAACCACCTTAAGAGAGTAATAATAACAAGAGGATATTTAATCTGGCTGTGGTAGTAGGAGAGCTCCAAGAGAGGTTCTTTTCTAAAATAGTTTCTCTTGTAGATATAGCATCTACATATCTTTGTTGCAAACTTTTGTAAAACATTTTTGGAAACCCTTTTGAAAAGTTTTGGAAATCACTAGAACTGGGGTACTCATTTGTTCCCGTCTTCAGGTCGTCCCACAACCAAACTCCTTTTTCCTCCTTCCGACCATCCCATGGTTAAAACCTTTCTCCTTTACGACCATCCCATGGTCAAAACATTTCCAAAGCCATTTATTTTCCAAAATCCTTCTTGAAAACAAAACCAGCACCGCTCTACAGAAGATTGTCCAACCCGTCCATAACCGCGGACACGGCTATTCGAATAGATTTACACTATATAGAGGTTGTGCACTTTACCCACACCATCCGGGTACACTACCCTGATCTACACCGATCGTGGGTCAAGTAACTGATCAAGACTCTCTGGATGCCCACTCCAATATAAGTGCCTACCCTATGAGTGTTACTCCCCTCAACACCGGGACGTCGGGTACCGAGGACCAACCGGAGCGCATTTTACACTTTACACAGTGGGCGTTTTCAATGAGGGGCTCATAGTAACACATGGCTGCCTGCTGACAGTTCGTTCCTTCTCCAGGTCGATGACCCACATGGACCTTAAGGGAGAAAGCCCAGCCTCCGGGGATCACGATCCCCTGTAGTAGTTGCGAGGCAGCTTATACGAGAATACACAAACATCAAATCCAGCCCTGTCCCATTCCAGAGTAATGTGGTTGCACAGGGTTAAGTTGTTATAGCTAAACTGCAAAGAACCGGGTGCGTTTTCGTAAACCTTTTTCCTCGAGCTTTCCTTCAGCATTTTGTAAAACAAAACCTTTTTCTTTCTCAACATCTCTTGGGAGGTCCCACCTCACCAATGTTTTATCATAAAACATTTGGTAAAACTTTTTCGGGGGTCTTCCCATCCTCTAGTTTTGCTTTGGCTAAAACAGGGTCTCTAGAGGTTTATGGTGATATACACCATCTATTCTACTAGGGGACAGTAGGTGTCATCAAGGGGTTTGTACTTAATAGTACAAAAATGTAATAGTTCGGAGGAGCCAAACCACTACCATATATTCATCAACATATAGTAAAACAGTGCATTGTTAATAAACAGTAGGTAACACATACATAAGTAAAACAGTAGGACAAGGCTTCTGAGCAAGAAGGTGGCTTTCTTGATGATCAGCAATATGGCAATATGTCCCTGGACTTCTCCTTAGAATACCCAATAACACCAATAATAATTACTACTTCTTCTGCTCTCCGATTTCATCGTAACTATCGTCATCCAGATAGCACATGCAAACGAACAAAAGCACCTTCAATACAAGGCCTACAATCAACAAGACAATACAAAAACTAACATGCCCACACTATTCAAAACAGTAGGTTTTGATAGATTGAATTTGTTTCAATTAGAAGAAAAAGGAAAGGAATTTGTGGAACTTGTTTAATGGTTTAGTTGCCAAGTACCACCTAATAAAGGGGTTTTGAACTCAGTCTTGGGTCTGTATGATATCAATGTACAAAAATGACATCAACATGTAGGTAGAGGAATAACAAGACAATCAAAAGTGGTTTCATGATTTTATCACTTTTCTTCAATTTCTTATGAATTTTCTAGTGATAAAAGCTCTAGTTTTAGGAAATAATTCACCAGAAAAGTTCTGGAGCTCCAAGAATTATTTCATTGGATGATTATGTAGGGTTTTATGTACTGAATATCTGAGAGTTGGAATCTATCCAAAATAATTACAGAATGCCCTCAGGAAATTCCCAAAGGCAGTTTTGGAGCTTTTTTGTCTTTTTCACCAAATTAAATCTACAGAAGCTTTTGAGTTGATTCCAAGGGCACATGGTGGGCATTTAGAATAAATTTCTGTAGGAATTCGAATCAACCTTTTTGGATTGGCAAAGCTACTATGATGATTTATCTAGGTATAAAACCACATACAGAAGTATTTAATTCAGTAAAATTGAACAAGGGATCAATAAATCCTTATTTCCTGGTTTTAGATAGGTATTGATGTACGACTTCTCTGGGAGTTGGAATTAGCCTAATAGGTGCTGTAGATATGCCTAGGGAATGTTTAAAAGGCAGATATGAGGTTTATTTGTTTATTTCACTATTGTATACTTAGGACTTCAAATACTATGAGGCCAAGGTATAAGGCAAGGTATATTAGATACCTTTCAGAAGCAAGTGGGTCTACTCAATTTGGACTTACTAAACTCTCTGAAGGATGTTTCTTGTGAAAAGGACACCTTTGGGTATTTAAATTACTATGATTAATATAGACATTAATTTGGTCCACTTCTTGTACTTCATGTTTAAGAAAACATTCAGAAACCCTAGAAAATTTGGATCTAGGCATATAAACTTGTTTTCCATGTTCTTTGGGATTTAAACCAATAGCCTAAATAGCAGATCTAGTGGAAAAAAAAACAAAAACAAAAAGATAAAAGGGGGGCGCATGGGCTCGATCTGCGGGGGGAATGGGCCGAGCCAGGGGATTCGTCCCACGGGGGGGCAAGCTCCGCGCGGGAGGGCGTTCAAACACTTGTCCACAGGGCCCACCTGTCGGCGGCCCGAGGCGAACGAAGGGGTACGGGCTTCTCCCGTCCGTCCGATTAAGGCGAGATCAACGGCTGGAGGCTGTTGTCTCCGCTGAGATAGAGGCGGTGCCGCCGGAACCCAGATCTGAGCTCACGCGAAGAAGACTGAGAGCAACCTCGTCGGAGCTCGACGGCGCCACCAATGCAGGAGGAGGGGGTTCTGTTAGGCTAACATGCAGAGGAGGGGGAGCACGGGAGAGGGAGCCTAGCTCGAGGAGAGGGAGGAGGCCGAGAGCTTGCTCTCTGCTTCTCACAGGCAAGGCAGCGAATGGGATAGGCTAGGGAGCTCGGGGGTAAGAGAGGGGAGCAAATGAGGGGTAGGGGAGGCACGGGGTGGCCTCTGGCCTTGTATACCGAGAGGTAGAGATCCATGGGGTAAATTTCCCTTTTGGGCATGGGGGAGGGGTAGTGCTGGCGTGTGGTTGGCCTAGAGGGGTGGTGGAGAGGGGTGAGAGAGGGAGCTGGTCGTGCTGGAGCTCAGAGAGGGACGGAGTGGCAGCTGCTGCAATAATTGGCCCCACTTGCTTGTCTCTCTCTCTCTCTTTCTCACTTCCAAGCATAAGAGGACAAGGGGAAGGTGGTGCTACAATACATGATACAAGGGGTGATGGTGGTTGCTGTGGAGAAACATGGGAGAGGCTTTGGTGAGGGTTTGAATAGATATTTGAAAGATAGCTTGAAGGATTTCAAATGTTGGCCAACTTTGGATCATGAAGCAACTTTCAAAACTTGATCTTGGCAGGTTGAGGTAATGATGTTGGTAGGTAGGTGAGGTCAGGATACACCTCCAGGAATTTATTGAGATTTTTCAGATGCTTTTTAGGGCATTTTTTATCAATTATCCAAAAAGTGCAGAAGTGGTTTATAGAAGCTCATTTGATAAATTTACATTGGACGTAGTTGGTTTTTGATATGAGATGATTCTAAATATGAATCCATACTTTGTGGAATTTTCCCAAGATTTATTGGGGATTAAAAGTATTTAAAACTATTATTATTCCATTTCTGCCATTTAACATAATGGCAAAAAGAATTAATAAAGCTTCTAAAAAATATTTAGTTTTGAGATGGGAAGTTAGGGTATGATATATGGATCTCAATTGAGCCAAAAGTTGGGGATGTCCCTTGACAAAAACCAAACTTTCCCTTGGGGAAGGAGTTTTGGAGATTTTGTCTATTGAGGGAATTAAATAGATTTGGAGCCATAATAATTATGGATAATATTTGATAAATCTTGATTATCAAGTTAGATGATGTATACAAGTTGTAACAAGCATTTGGAACCTTGGGAATTGGAAATCCAACTTGAATTGGATGTGAAACAAGGAGTTGTGGATCTAGGGTGATGATATTTTTATACCACCAAAAGCTTGTTGGATCTAGGAGTTCAGAGCTCACCTTGATGCAAGGGATAGATGGGTAGTTATACCAAGTCATATAGATGATCATGGCAGAAGGAGTTTGGATTGGTTACATTTGAGGTGGTCTGGAAGTGATGGCAAACTTTGTTGAAAATAAGGCTGCCATACTAGATGAGTCATGATGCCTTATAAACCATGTGGGTTTAAGAAGCACAAAGATCCACTTGGAAAAAGTGAAGTATATGTTTATATACCTATATGAGTAGAACACAACCATGCAAAGAGGTGGTCCATAGAAGGTTGGATGATGGTGTGAGCTTCTGTCAAAGTGGGCATGTTGATAAGATGTGCAGGAAAGGTTATTTTCTTGCCTGCAAAACCATCAAGAACAAGTGGGTTGGAGGATGATCTAACGAAGGACAAGAGTGGGAATTGCTAGTACTTAGGATTTTTAACAATATGGTTAAAGTGCATTACCAAAAATGCGCAAGGGTTGAGAAAGGGAGACATCCAAATTTGGCACGTTTAGGGTTTCTGACTAGAATGTGGGTGGTGATGGTTTTGATGGGTTGCAAGGTACCAAGGCATCATCAAGTGGATGATGTTGAAGTGTAGATTGAGTAGTAAGGATCCTTGCTTGATACTGGTCTTCATTGAGTTGGAAGCTTCTAGCATTAGATCACTTCAGAGCTGATCTGGTTAAGGGTTTTAGATGATCACCTAGTATTCTTGCTTAGGGTGTGGTGATTTGGAAACCTCTTGATACTAGTGATGAGCTCCTAGATTAGCTCATACTATCTCCTAAGCTGACAAATCAAGCAGCAGATCAAGGAAATTCATCAGACAGTAGATCAAGGCAACTCATCTTATAAACTAAGCAAACCTACTACTAGGGTTACCATCAAGCCTAGCTCGAGGTAAGGATGGGTATTTTGAAAAGGTTGTGGTTTGGATAATATGAGAGTCCTTGGTATATCTACCAAGAGTAGAATTCAAAAGCTTTAAAAGGAGGTTTCGGGAAACCTAGAGATAAGAATGGTTGAAGGTTCTGTCTATAAAACATAAGGAGATTATAATCGGTTGCTCTCCATAGTTTAGGGAAATAGAAGATACAAAAATAGTTGGTTTGCAAAGGCTTCTTGGCCTAGGTTTTGAAATGCCAGAACATTTGAGAATATGGAAATTAAGCCAAGACAGTTTTGGGAAGTAGCTTTTGTCAACTGGTGTTAAGGTAAGGAGTATATCTTCTAATACCCATTCATAAGCATAAACATTGTCAAACAACAGACAAACACTTCACCACTAAACAAGAAAAAGTTTTTGTTCCCCCTGATTTTTGCATTCTGGACAACTAATCAGGGTTGCTGAAATTGTGGTGTTATAGACCTTTCCCCCTGAAAAGAATCTCGTCCCGAGATTCAAGAGAGTAGGGTTAGGGGATTTAGAGTCAAGGTTAGCGCTATTGGTTTCAAGCGTGCTATCTTACGGACTCCGTCTTTGAAAGTGACTCCTCTATCGATGAAGTTGAGCTTCAGTCTTCGGGGATGCGCGGAGAGTTGAGCAGAGTCTAGTCCCGATTTCGAGGGATGACCTTCTTTTCCTTCCGGACTCTATATCTCGAGGGCTTAGACTGGGCGAACTATCTCGATGCTAAACTTCATGGGTTACTCATCGGAGGATAGATTCTACGGCTTGGTGTACCTTCGTCTGAGGGTCCACGACTCTTCTTTAGGGGTGTAGAATATCCTAATTAAAGATTTTACGGGCGATACTCATGGGTTTTCTTCTAGTGAAGGGTTACTCTATTTTGGTGGGAAAGATGTAGTCTTTCCCCCTTAGGATTAAACTAGGGTAGAATTCTAGGAGTGGAAGTAATCCTTCCTTCTTACAGTCATTGAATGTGGTTTTTGGGGATTGTCGTCCATCTTTCTTCTGGAGTAGAGACCTTCGGAAGTCTTCCGGGAATTATGACTTAGTGTGCTTATATACTACTATTATTCGTACTTAGCCTATTGAAGCCATCGGAGACTTACATCCTCTAAGCAATTGGAACCGAGGGATTGGCGATGCTGTGGTCCTTCCGGTATGTCTGCAGCTGAAATAGCAGAGGGACTTTGTAGGATCATCAGTTAGTTTCTCTTCTGATAACTCGCGGGTGGTTGTTTGGCGGAATGACGGTGTATCCGAAGATCTCTTCTGAAGTATCCTCTGGTAGACAGTCTTCTAACGATTGAGTGGAAAGACGCAGTCTTTCCACCTTAGAGCTTCATTAAGGTGCTTTAGGAGTGGTGCAGATCTTCTGTCTGGGAGTGCTGATCTGATGTTAGCGGAAGGTGGTATCTTCTTGGGTCTTGGTAGGAGGTCCTTGAGTGAAGTTCTATTGATTCAACCCTTTCGTGGGTGGATTCCTAACGAAGTTTGACAGGTTTAGCTTAGGGCAAGTTAGCGGTTAACGACTCTCTTGCAAGTCTTCGGACAAGGTCGGGTAGCTAACGTTATAGAAAACATCTTCACTTGAACTCTTTGCGTTGTTTTTTCTCGATGGTGGAGTAAACTCGGTGTCTTCTTGCATCCTTGTCTTCTGGAAACTGAAGTATTCTGGCCTTATGGTGAGGAACTTCCCGTTGGTTGGGTAGAGGGATCTATTACTAGTTAGTCTCTCGGGGTTGTGGGGAGTTAGAAAATACCAAAGGTTAGCGGAGTCAGGTTTTCACTTCTTGTCTTGGTTGACTTATCAGGTGGTTTCCTGTGGATATTGAGGATCCTTCGGTGATCGACGTCCGTCTTCAATGGGATTCTTGCTGTAGTAGACTGAGGAACAAGGGAGTGTGGTGCTATTGACGAGTCTTGCGAGGTGAGTTTGACGAGGTATGCCGTCCTGCGGAGGTGAAACCTTCGAGTTGATTCTGACTTGACAATGTCGAACTCCTGGTTCTTGCGATGCTTTTCCTCTCATAAACTCTCGAGGTTAGTTTGGGTCTCATTACCGACATCTAACACAGGGGTTTCCTGAGTTACTAGGTGGGTTATCGCTCCTCGAGTCACATTTTTAAGGAGGTCAAATCAAACCAGAGCATACAAACAAGGCGAACAGAGCGAGGGAATCGCAGTGTCCTCGGTAGACAACACACATCAAGCAACACAGGATGCACTTAGGCAAGCAAACACGCTCAACGCTAGGGACCAAGGAGTTAACTACTCGCGAGGTAGGGGAATCCTATTCTTAGGACTATTGATCCTAGATATCGTCTTTCTTCGAGTCGGTGTCACTATCTTGCAGATGAAGCCTTCGTCGTATCTTGGACGCTTCTTTATAGTGCAACACCCGATGTCTTCTGATTGTGAGTATTCCGCTGGTAGAGCGATATTGTAGTCTCCTTGTGTTTGTTGGTAGTTGCTTGTCTTCATTTTGTACTCATTGTCTTCACCGGGTTCTAGATCCTAGTTATTTAAAATCCGTAGGTTTGAAGTTTGGACGAGAGTTAGAGGAAACCATTTTCGAAAGCATTTACTTAGAGTAAGAGAAGAGGTAGAACTTTTTGAGACTCATTCAGAAACTAGTTTTCGAAAGCCGGGTTTTTCAATATAAGTTTCCTGTCTAACGTCCATGCTAACTAAGGTTCTCATACAGTCAGGATGGCTCTAATACCAAGTCTGTGGGGCCCTCGAATTAATCCTCTGAGAATCCCTGTTATGCATACAACCACGATCCCATGATCAGTTAGTCGCGGCACATAACAGACAAGTACCAAAGTAAACATCCAATACATAACGAATACATGTCATACCTTAGTTGCCATTATGGCTAAATCGATCAACAACAGCGGAACTTCATTAAGCGTAGAGCCCGAGCCATGCCTTAACCTACAGGAAACTGACTGGGAGAACATCCTAGCTCGCTTAGCCGTGAACTTCATCCTCTTCTCGATATCTGACCAAGTTAATAGCCAGGGACAATGCTAGTGAGTACTTTGAATGTACTCGCAAACCACCTTAAGTTAACAATAATAACAAGAGGATATGCATTATGGCTGTGGTAGTAGGAGGGCTCCAAGAGAGGTTCTTTTCTCAATTAGTTTCTCTTGTAGATATAACATCTACATATCTTTGTTGAAAACTTCTGTAAGGCCTTTTTGGAAACCTTTTTAAAAGTTTTGTAAACACTAGGATTGGGGTACCCATTTGTTTCCGTCTTCAGGTCGTCCCACGACCAAACTCCTTTCTCCTCCTTCCAACCATCCCATGGTCAAAACCTTTCTCCTTTATGACCATCCCATGGTCAAAACATTTCCAAAGCCATTTCTTTTCCAAAATCCTTTTTGAAAACAAAACAAGCACCACTCTACAGAAGTTTGTCTAACCCGTCCTTAACCGCGGACACGGCTATTCGAATAGATTTACACTCTGCAGAGCTTGTACACTTTACCCACACCATCCGGGTACACTGCCCTGATCTACACCGATCGTGGGTCGAGTAACCGATCAAGACTCTCCGGATGCCCACTCTAATATAAGTGCCTACCCTATGAGTGTTACTCCCCTCAAAACCGGGACGTCGGGTACCGATGACCAATCGGAGCGCATTCTACACTTCACGGAGTGGTTGCTTTCAATGAGGGGCTCATAGTAACGCCTGGCTGCCAGCAGAAAGTTCGTTCCTTCTCTATGTCGATGTCCCACATGGACCTTTAAGGGAGAAGGCCCAGCCTCCGAGGATCACGATCCCCAATAGTAGTTGCGAGGCAGCTCATACCAGAATAGACAAACATCAAATCCAGCCTTGTCCCATCCCAGAGTAATGTGGTTGCATAGGGTTAAGTTGTATAGCTAAACTGCAAAGAACCGGGTGCATTTTCGTAAACCTTTTTCCTCCGGATTTCCTCCAGCATTTTTTAAAACAAAACCTTTTCTCTTTCTCAACATCTCTTGGGAGGTCCCACCTCACCAAGGTTTTATCATAAAAAATTTGGTAAAACTTTTTCTGGGGTCTTCCCATCCTCTAATTTTGCTTCGGCTAAATCGAGGTCTCCAAAGGGGGTATGGTGTAATACACCATCTACCATACTAGGACAAGTAGGTATCATCGAGAGGGTTGTACTTAGTAGTACCATTGAGTAATGGTTTGGAGGAGCCAAACCACTACCAGATATACAACATCATATAGTGAAACAATGTTGTTTTAATAAAACAGTAAGTAAAACATGCATAAGTAAAACAGTAGGACGAGGCTTATGAGCAAGAAGGTGGCTTGCCTGATGAACAGCAATATGGCAATATGTCCCTGGACTTCTTCTTAGAATACCCAAAAATACCAATAATAACCACTCCTTCTGATCTCCGAGATAATCGCAACTATTGTCGTTAGGGAGCACACATGCAAATAAGCAAGAGCACAATCAACAAAAGGCATAGTAGCAACAATACATACAGCAAGCAATGAACAATACAGGTTTACAAATCAGTAGGTTTTGAGTGGTTGGCGTCTACACAAGTGGAATTATTTAAAATGCCCTTGTGGGTTTTCTTTAATGATTTGGGTGCCTAAACTACTTAATTAAGTGGTTTAATTATAAGGTCCAAGTTCTGTAGGATACCTTTGTAGAGAAATGATACCATCATATAGGTAGTGATAATATGAAACCAACAAAAGTGGTTTCACCAAATTATCAATTTCCATTGATTTATAAAGAATTTTCTAGTGGGAAAAACTCTAGTTTTAGGAAATAACTCACCAGAAAAGTTCTATATGTCCAAACCTTATTTCCTTGGATTGTTAGGTAGAGTTTGATGTACTTGTTCACTGAGAGTTGGAATCATATCAAAATAATTACCTGAATGCCCTCAGGAAATTCCCAAAGGCACTTTTGGAGCTGTTTTGTCCTTTTCACCAAATTAAAACTACAGCAGCTTTTGATTTGATTCCAAGGGAACATGGTAGGCACTTAGAATACCTTTCTGTAGGAATTGGATTCACTCTTTTTGGAGTTGCAGAGCTATTGTAGTGATTTATCTAGTGATAAAGTCACATGTAGAAGTGTTTAATTTGCTACAAATCTACAGAAGAGTTGTAATTGGGTGTCCTAGGGTTGGGTAGATATGGATGTAGCTCATCCAGGAGAGTTGTAATTGGGTCAATTGGACTCAAGGTTTCGTCTAGGAAATTTTCTAAAGTCAGATCAGAGCTGTTTTTGATATTTTTGCTCAGGGCAAATTAATGTTCACCTTGTCATGAGATAAATATTATCTAACAGGTAAAGCAAGTACCTTTTAGAGGGACTTGGATTTAGTCCCTTGGGAGATGTGAATCTCCCTGAGGTATTTAAGGAGTGTGTTAACTACTATCCGGAAATTGATTTAATAAATTTAATCTATATAACAACTGGGCTAACCAGGGGTACTGAATGTTGAAGAAAACCTGTAGGGATCTAGTAAAATTTAGATTTCGGCATTTGGAGTTGTTTAGCATTTTTGAAATGATTTAAACTGAAGTACCAAATCTGGATCTAGATTAAAATGAATAAAAACAGAGAGGACCGCGGGCTGGGATCTAGAGTAAAAATGGGCCACAGGTGCAGATTCCGGCCCATCTGGCGCTGGCTCGCGCGGGAGGCAAATTAGAAGCCTTGCTAGGTGGGCCCCAGCTGTCAGAGACAGCGGCCGGTTGAATGGGTATCGGGCGCCCTTGGCTGTCCGATCAGAAGGGCCATCGACGGTCGTCACCCCTTCTTCAACCTGACAAACAGGCGCTAGGGCAGAAACCCTAGGGCGGCGCCGGCGGCGCCAGGCTCACCAGGGGAGCTCAGGGGACGGCGGGGAGGCGACGGGGCGATGCGATACTCGAAGCCGAGCACGGAGAGGGGCGACGAGGTGGGGTTCAACGTCTGGAACAGTCTCATGCGGGGGTATCCGAGGCGAGCTCGCAGGAGCTCGGCGGCGTAGTAGAGCCAGAGATCCCTAGGCAAGGAAAATACGGAGGTCAGATGCATAGGATGATGGGGGTTTAAAAATGTCACATGTAGAGGAAGAGGATCAAGGGAGACAGCACACGGACCAGACCTTGAGAAGTGGCCGAAGGGGCAAACCCTTCCTCTCTAACGACATGTAGGTACAGGAGCTCGGTGGGATGGTGCAGGGGAGCTATATGGGGGTTGTGGAGAGGATCTGAGGCACTGGGGAAGGTCGGGGTTAACCCTGTACTCCACTACTCGAAGGAGACCGAGAGGAGAGCTTATTCTCCTCCATGGCGATGGGGAGCTCGAGATCTGGATCTGGAGCTTGAGAGGAGTAAGGGGATAGGGTAGGGGTGGTCTGAGAGCAGAGGGGAGAGCTGTGCTGGCCTCTAGTCCTTTAAACCGAATGGAGAGGTCCATGGTGAGCTTGGTGCATGGGGGGTGATGCTTGGGTATTGGTCGAGGGAGGAGGTGGAGAGGGTGAGGTGGGGCCTGATACATGACCATAGAGAGGGATGGGAGTGGTGGTGGCTGCTGCTACTTTTAATACCAAGATATTTGTAAGATATTCCATCTCTCTCTCACATGGTTTAAGAGCTAAAGGTCAAGAGGGAGGGCTTGCTACAGTGGTCACCACGACCAAGGGAGGGTAGGATGGTTGCTCTGGAGTAGTTCTTGACAAGTTTGAGAAGGTTTTGATTTAACTTTGGGTCATGGTTTTGAATATCTCCATTTTTGGCCATCTTGATGTTAATGAAGAACCTCATGATTTTTGATATTTGAAAGCAGAGGTGAGGATGCTGGTAGGTGGATATGGTCCAGGTATATATCCCTGAATTATTTGGGAATTATTTGATGAAGTTTGGTCATTTTATATCACCTATTCAAATAGGGCAGAAATGGTTTTTAGGAATTTATTTGCTATTTTTTGAATTGTACAGGTGGATTTTTTGATGTGAGATGATTCTAAATATGAATCCATACTTTGAGGAATTTTCCCATGATTTATTGGGTATTAAAAGTATTTAAAACAATTATTATTCCCTTTTTGCCATTTAAGAAAATAGGCAAGAAGAAATAATAAAGGATCTGAAAACTATTTATTTTTGAGATGGGAATGTAGGGTATGATATATGGATCTCAATTGAGCCAAAATTTGCGGAAGTGCTTTGGCAAAAACCAATCTTTCCCTTGGGAAAAGAGTTTTGGAGATTTTGTCTATTAAAGAGATTAATTAGATTTAGAGCCATAATAATTACGGATAATTATTGATAAATCTTGATGATCAAGGTAGATGATGTAGAAAAGGTGTAACAAGCATTTGCAACCTTGGGATTGTGGAATCCAAGTTGATTTTGGTGAAAGCAAGAGATTTAAAGATCTTGGGTAAGATTGTTTTCATGCCACAAAAACCTTGCTGGATCCTGGAGCAAAGATCTCCTCTTGGGGAATGGGATAGATAGATGGATATACAAAGTGATGTACATTAACATGGTCTAGAGGTTTGAGCTTGATCTTGCATGAGTTCACCAAGAATTGATTTCAAACTTTGAATAAAATAAGCCTACCAAGGCAGATTATCAACTAGCCTTCAAAACCTTGTGGGTTTAAGAAGCACAAAGATCGACTTGGAACAAGTGAACTAGGTATTATAATATCTATATGAGTAGATCACAAACATGCAAAGAGTTGGTCAGTAGAAGGTTGGATGGTGTTGTGAGTTTCTGTCAAAGTAGGCATGTTGACTAGATTTGCAGGAATAGTTATTTTCTTACCTGCAAAACCATCAAGAACAAGTGAGTTGGAAGATGATATAATCAGAGGCCAGAGTGGGCATTGGAAGTTCTTAGTATGGTTAACAAGATGGTTCAAGTGCATTACCAAAAATGCACCAGGGTTGAGAAAGGGATACATCCAAAAAGGTAATATTGAAACAGATTCTAGACTTAGCCAAATTTGGCAGATTTTGGGTTTTTGACTAGAATGTGGTTGGTGATGATTTTGATGTGTTGCAAGGTACCAAAGCATCATAAAGTGGATGATGTTCAAGTGTAGATTGAGTAGGAAGGATCTTTGATTGATACTGGTCTTCATTGACTTGAAAGCTTCTAGAATTAGATCACTTCAGAGCTGATCTGGTTAAGGGTTTTAGATGATCACTCAACAGCTAATGGTCCGATCCTGCTTTGTAATCTTGCTTAGGGTGTGGTGATTTGAAAGCATCTTGATCCTAGTGATGGGCTCCTACAGTAGTCAAACAGTAGATCAAGGCAACTCATCTTACAAACAAATCAACTATTACTAGGGTTACCATCAAGCTTAGCTTGAGGTAAGGGATGGACAATTTTGAAAGGTTGGAGTTTTAGTAAGGTAAGAGTCCTTGGTATTTCTACCAAGAGTAGAATTAAAAAGCTTAAAAAGAGGTTTTGGGAAACCTAGAGATAAGAATGGTTGAAAGATATGTCTATAAAGCATAAGGAGATTATAATAGGTTTCTCTCCATAGTTTAGGGACACAAAAGCTACTAAAATAGTTGGTTTGCAAAGGTTTCTTGGCTCAGGTTTTGAAATGCCAGAACATTTGAGAATATGGAAATTAAGCCAAGACTGTTTTGAGAAGTAGCCTTTGTCAACTGGTGCTAAGGTAAGGAGTATATCATCTAATACACATTCATATGCATAAGCATATCCAAAGAATAAGCAAACACTTCAGCATTAAATATCAAAAAGTTTTTGTTCCCCCTGATTTCTGCATTCTCGAAAACTAATCAGGGTTGCTGAAATTGGGATGTTACAAGTGTCATTTCATGTGAGTTCTTTTCCTAAACCACATTTCTCCACTTGTGACATTGCATGTGTGTTCTTTTCCAAAACCACATGGATCCACTAGAGTCATTGCATGTTTGTTCTTTTACTAAACCACATGGATCCACTAGTGTCATTGCATGTGTGTTCTTTTCCTAAACCACATGGATCCAATGGTGACATTGCTTGTGTGTTCTTTTCCTAAAACACATTGATCCACTAGAGACATTGCATGTGTGTTCTTTTCCTGGTCCACATTGATCCATTAGAGATATTTGCATGTGTGTTCTTTTCCTAAACCAGATTGATCGACTGGTGTGATTTGCATGAGCGTTCTTTTCCTAAACCGCATGGATCCACTAGTGACATTCATTGTGTGTTCTTTTCCTAAACCACATGGATCCAGTGGTGTCATAGCATGTGTGTCCTTTTCCTGAAGCACATTTATCCACTAGTGTCATTTGCATGTGTGTTATTTTCCTAAACCACATGGATCCACTAGTGTCATTACATGTGTGTTCTTTTCCTAAAACACATTGATCCACTAGAGTCATTACATCTATGTTCTTTTCCTAAACAACATGGATCCACTATAGTCACTACATGTGTTTTCTTTTCCTAAACCACATGGATCCACTAGTGACATTACATGTGTGCTCTTTTCCTAATCCACATTGATCCACTGGAGTCATTGCATGTGTGTTCTTTACCTAAAACACATGGATCCACTAGTGTCATTGCATGGGTGTTCTTTTGCTAAACCACATGGATCCACAGGTGTCATTGCATGTGTGTTCTTTTCCTAAACCAAATGGATCCACGGGTTTCATTGGATGTGTGTTCTTTTCCTGAACTACATGGTTCACCTGGTGACATTGCATGTGTGTTCTTTTTGTAAAACACATGGATCAACTGGTGACATTGCATGCGTGTTTTTTCCTAAACCACATTGGTCCACTGGGTTAATGCATGTGTGTTCTTTTCCTAAACCACATTGATCCATTGGTGTCATTACATGTTTGTTCTTTTCCTAAACCACATGGATCCACTTGTGTCATTGCATGTGTGTTCTTTTCCTAAAATACATTGATCCACTAGTGAAATTTGCATGTGTGTTCTTTTCCTTAACCACATGGATCTACTAGTGACATTGCATGTGTGTTATTTTCCTGAACCACATTGATCCACTAGTCACATTTGCATGCGTGTTCTTTTCCTAAACCACATTGATCCACTGGTGACATTGCATGAGTGTTCTTTTCCTAAATCACATTGATCCACTCGAGTCATTGCATGTGTGTTCTTTTCCTAAACCACATTGATCCACTAGTGTCGTTGCATGTTTGTTCTTTTCTTAAACCACATGGATCCACTGGAGTCATTGCATGTTTGTTCTTTTTCTAAACCACATGGATCCACTGGTCTGTCATTGCATGTGTGTTCTTTTCCTAAACCACATGGATCCACTAGTGACATTGCATGTGTGTTCTTTTCCTAGACCTCATGGATCCACTAGTGACATTGCATGTGTGTTCTTTTCCTGAACCACATTGATCCACTTGTGACATTTGCATGTGTGTTCTTTTCCTAAACCTCATTCCTCGACTGGTGTCATTTGCATGAGTGTTCTGTTCCTAAACCACATGGATCCACTACTGACATTGCATTTCTGTTCTATTCCTAAACCAAATTGATCCATTGGTGACATTTGCATGTGTGTTCTTTTCCTGAACCACATTGATCCACCAGTGACATTTGCATGTGTGTTATGTTCCTAAAACAAATTGATCCACTGGTGACATTTGCATGTGTTTTTCCTAAACTACATTAATCCATTGGGGTCATTTGCATGTGTGTTCTTTTCCTAAACCACATGGATCCACTAGTGACATTGCATGTGTGTTCTTTTCATAAACCACATGGATCCACTAGTGACATTACATGTGTGTTCTTTTCCTAAAACACATTGATCCACTAGTGACATTTGCATGTTTGTTCTTTTCGGAAACCACATTGATCCACTAGATACATTGCTTGTGTGTTCTTTCCTGAACCACATTGATCCACTGGTGACATTTGCATGTGTGTTCTTTTCCTAAACCACATTGATCGACTGGTGTCATTTGCATGAGTGTTCTTTTCCTAAACCACATGGATCCACTACTGACATTGCATGTGTGTTCTATTCCTAAACCACATTGATCCAGTGGAGTCATTGCATGCGTGTTATTTTCTGAAACCACATTGATCCACTAGTAAAATTTTCATGTGTGTTATTTTCCTAAACCACATTGATCCACTAAAGTGCATCTGTGCTCATTTCCTGAACCACATATCCACTGGTATCACTTGCCTATTTGTTCTTTTCCTAAACCACATTAATCAACTAGTGTCATTTCATTGTGTTCATTTCGTGAACCACATGGATCCACTAGTGACATTGCATGTTTGTTCTTTTACTAAAACACATTGATTCACTAGTGTCATTTGCATGTGAGTTCTTTTCCTAAACCACATGGATCCACTGGTGACATTGCATGTGTGTTCTTTTTCGGAACCACATTGATCCACTAGTGACATTTGCATGTGTGTTCTTTTCCTAAACCAAATTGATCGACTAGTAACATTCCATGTGTGTTATTTTCCTGAACCACATGGATCCACTGATGGCATTGCATGTGTGTTCTTTTCCTAAACCACATTGATGCAGTGGTGTCATTGCATGTGTGTTCGTTACCTAAGCACATGGATCCACTTGTGACATTTGCATATGTGTTCTTTTCCTAAACCGCATTGATCCACTGGAGTCATTGCATGTGTGTTCTTTTCCTAAACAACATTGATCCACCCTAGTCACTGCATGTGTTTTATTTTCCTAAACCACATGGATCTAGTAGTGACATTGCATGTGTGCTCTTTTCCTAAACCACATTGATCCACTACAGTCATTGCATGTGCGTTGTTTTCCTAAAACACATGGATCCAGTGGTGTCATTGCATGTGTGTTCTTTTGGTAAGCCCTATGGATCCACTGGTGTCATTGCATGTTTGTTCTTTTCCTAAATGAAATGGATCCACGGGTTTCATTGCATGTGTGTTCTTTTCCTGATCCACATGGTTCGACTAGTGACATTGTATGTGTGTTCTTTTTGTAAACCACATGGATCAACTAGTGACATTGCATGTATATTCTTTTCCTAAACCACATTGATCCACTAGATTAACGCATGTGTGTTCTTTTCCTAAACCACATTGATCCATTTGTGTCATTACATGTTTGTTCTTTTCCTAAACCACATGGATCCACTAGTGTCATTGCATGTGTGTTCTTTCCCTAAAACACATTAATCCACTCGTGACATTTGCATGTGTGTTCTCTTCCGAAACCACATGGATCCACTAGTCACATTTGCATGTGTGTTCTTTTCCTAAACCATATTGATCCAGTCGTGACATTTCATGAGTGTACTTTTCCTAATCCACAATTATCCACTCGAGTCATTGCATGTGTGTTCTTTACCTAAACCACATCGACCCACTAGTGTCATTTCATGTGAGTTCTTTTCCTAAACCACATGGATCCACTGGTGTCATTGCATGTGTGTTCGTTTCCTAAACCACATGGATCCACTGGAGTCATTGCATGTTTGTTCTTTTCCTAAACCACATGGACCACTGGTGTGTTATTGCATGTGTGTTCTTTTCCTAAACCACGTGGATCCACTTGTAACATTGCATGTGTTTTCTTTTCCTAAACCTCATGGATCCACTGGTGACATTGCATGTGTCTTCTTTTCCTAAAACAAATTGATCCACTGGATACATTGCATGTTTGTTCTTTTCCTGAACCACATTGATCCACTAGTGATATTTGCATGTGTGTTATTTTCCTAAACCAAATTGATCGACTGGTGTCATTTGCATGGGTGTTCTTTTCCTAAACCACATGGAGCGACTACTGACATTGCATTTGTGTTCTATTCCTAAACCACATTTATCCACTTGTGACGTTTGCATGTGTGTTCTTTTCGTGAACCACATTGATCCACTAGTGACATTTGCATGTGTGTTATGTTCCTAAAACAAATTGATCCACTAGTGACATTAGCATGTGTTCTTTCCTAAACCACATTGATCCATTGGTGTCATTTGCATGTGTGTTCTTTTACTAAACCACATGGATCCACTAGTTACATTTCATGTGTGTTCTTTTCATAAACCACATGGATCCACTAGTGACATTACATGTGTGTTCTTTTCCTAAAACACATTGATCCACTCTTGACATTTGCATGTGTTGTTTTCCTAAACCACATGGATCCACTAGAGTAATTGCATGTGTGTTCTATTCCGAAACCACATTGATCCACTAGATACATTGCATGTGTGTTATTTTCCTTAACCACATTGATCCACTAGTGATATTTGCATGTGTGTTCTTTTTCTAAACCACATTGATCGACTGGTGTCATTTGCATCAGTGTTCTTTTCCTAAACCACATGGATCCACTACTAACATTGCATGTGTGTTCTATTCCTAAACCACATTGATCCACTAATGACATTTGCATGTGTGTTCTTTTCCTGAACCACATTGATCCACTAGTGACATTTGCATGTGCGTTCTTTTCCTAAAACTAATTGATCCACTTCTGACATTTGCATGTTTTTTTCCTAAACCACATTGATCCATTGGTGTCATTTGCATGTGTGTTCTTTTCGTGAACCACATGGATCCACTACTGACATTTCATGTGTGTTATTTTCATAAACCACATGTATCCACTGGTGACATTTGCATGTGTGTTCGTTTCTTAAACCACATATATCCACTGTGGTCATTGCATGTGTGTTCTTTTTCAAAACCACATTGATCCAGTAGTGACATTTTCATGTGTATTCTTTTCCTAAACCACATCGATCCACTGAAGACATTGCATGTGTGCTCTTTTCCTGAACCACATATCCACTAGTGACATTTGCATGTGTGTTCTTTTCCTAAACCACATTGATCGACTGGTGTCATTTGCATGGGTGTTCTTTTCCTAAACCACATGGAGCGACTACTGACATTGCATGTGTGTTCTATTCCTAAACCACATTTATCCACTTGTGACGTTTGCATGTGTGTTCTTTTCGTGAACCACATTGATCCACTAGTGACATTTGCATGTGTGTTATGTTCCTAAAACAAATTGATCCACTAGTGACATTAGCATGTGTTTTTTCCTAAACCACATTGATCCATTGGTGTCATTTGCATGTGTGTTCTTTTACTAAACCACATGGATCCACTAGTTACATTTCATGTGTGTTCTTTTCATAAACCACATGGATCCACTAGTGACATTACATGTGTGTTCTTTTCCTAAAACATATTGATCCACTCTTGACATTTGCATGTGTTGTTTTCCTAAACCACATGGATCCACTAGAGTAATTGCATGTGTGTTCTATTCCGAAACCACATTGATCCACTAGATACATTGCACGTGTGTTATTTTCCTTAACCACATTGATCCACTAGTGATATTTGCATGTGTGTTCTTTTTCTAAACCACATTGATCGACTGGTGTCATTTGCATCAGTGTTCTTTTCCTAAACCACATGGATCCACTACTAACATTGCATGTGTGTTCTATTCCTAAACCACATTGATCCACTAGTGACATTTGCATGTGTGTTCTTTTCCTGAACCACATTGATCCACTAGTGACATTTGCATGTGCGTTCTTTTCCTAAAACTAATTGATCCACTTCTGACATTTGCATGTTTTTTTCCTAAACCACATTGATCCATTGGTGTCATTTGCATGTGTGTTCTTTTCGTGAACCACATGGATCCACTACTGACATTTCATGTGTGTTATTTTCATAAACCACATGTATCCACTGGTGACATTTGCATGTGTGTTCGTTTCTTAAACCACATATATCCACTTTGGTCATTGCATGTTTTTTTAAAACCACATTGATCCAGTAGTGACATTTTCATGTGTATTCTTTTCCTAAACCACATCGATCCACTGAAGACATTGCATGTGTGCTCTTTTCCTAAACCACATATCCACTAGTGTCATTTGCATATGTGTTCTTTTTGTAAACCACATTGATCGACTGGTGTCATTTGCATGGGTGTTCTTTTCCTAAACCACATGGAGCGACTACTGACATTGCATGTGTGTTCTATTCCTAAACCACATTTATCCACTTGTGACGTTTGCATGTGTGTTCTTTTCGTGAACCACATTGATCCACTAGTGACATTTGCATGTGTGTTATGTTCCTAAAACAAATTGATCCACTAGTGACATTAGCATGTGTTTTTTCCTAAACCACATTGATCCATTGGTGTCATTTGCATGTGTGTTCTTTTACTAAACCACATGGATCCACTAGTGACATTTCATGTGTGTTCTTTTCATAAACCACATGGATCCACTAGTGACATTACATGTGTGTTTTTTTCCTAAAACACATTGATCCACTCTTGACATTTGCATGTGTTCTTTTCCTAAACCACATGGATCCACTAGAGTAATTGCATGTGTGTTCTATTCCGAAACCACATTGATCCACTAGATACATTGCATGTGTGTTATTTTCCTTAACCACATTGATCCACTAGTGATATTTGCATGTGTGTTCTTTTTCTGAACCACATTGATCGACTGGTGTCATTTGCATCAGTGTTCTTTTCCTAAACCACATGGATCCACTACTAACATTGCATGTGTGTTCTTTTTCTAAACAACATTGATCCACTAGTGACATTTGCATGTGTGTTCTTTTCCTGAACCACATTGATCCACTAGTGACATTTGCATGTGTGTTCTTTTCCTAAAACTAATTGATCCACTTGTGACATTTGCATGTTTTTTTCCTAAACCACACTGATCCATTGGTGTCATTTGCATGTGTGTTCTTTTCGTGAACCACATGGATCCACTACTGACATTTCATGTGTGTTATTTTCATAAACCACATGTATCCACTGGTGACATTTGCATGTGTGTTCGTTTCTTAAACCACATATATCCACTGTGGTCATTGCATGTGTGTTCTTTTTCAAAACCACATTGATCCAGTAGTGACATTTTCATGTGTATTCTTTTCCTAAACCACATCGATCCACTGAAGACATTGCATGTGTGCTCTTTTCCTGAACCACATATCCACTAGTGACATTTGCATGTGTGCTCTTTTCCTAAACCACATTGATCGACTGGTGTCATTTGCATGGGTGTTCTTTTCCTAAACCACATGGAGCGACTACTGACATTGCATGTGTGTTCTATTCCTAAACCACATTTATCCACTTGTGACGTTTGCATGTGTGTTCTTTTCGTGAACCACATTGATCCACTAGTGACATTTGCATGTGTGTTATGTTCCTAAAACAAATTGATCCACTAGTGACATTAGCATGTGTTTTTTCCTAAACCACATTGATCCATTGGTGTCATTTGCATGTGTGTTCTTTTACTAAACCACATGGATCCACTAGTGACATTTCATGTGTGTTCTTTTCATAAACCACATGGATCCACTAGTGACATTACATGTGTGTTTTTTTCCTAAAACACATTGATCCACTCTTGACATTTGCATGTGTTCTTTTCCTAAACCACATGGATCCACTAGAGTAATTGCATGTGTGTTCTATTCCGAAACCACATTGATCCACTAGATACATTGCATGTGTGTTATTTTCCTTAACCACATTGATCCACTAGTGATATTTGCATGTGTGTTCTTTTTCTGAACCACATTGATCGACTGGTGTCATTTGCATCAGTGTTCTTTTCCTAAACCACATGGATCCACTACTAACATTGCATGTGTGTTCTTTTTCTAAACAACATTGATCCACTAGTGACATTTGCATGTGTGTTCTTTTCCTGAACCACATTGATCCACTAGTGACATTTGCATGTGTGTTCTTTTCCTAAAACTAATTGATCCACTTGTGACATTTGCATGTTTTTTTCCTAAACCACACTGATCCATTGGTGTCATTTGCATGTGTGTTCTTTTCGTGAACCACATGGATCCACTACTGACATTTCATGTGTGTTATTTTCATAAACCACATGTATCCACTGGTGACATTTGCATGTGTGTTCGTTTCTTAAACCACATATATCCACTGTGGTCATTGCATGTGTGTTCTTTTTCAAAACCACATTGATCCAGTAGTGACATTTTCATGTGTATTCTTTTCCTAAACCACATCGATCCACTGAAGACATTGCATGTGTGCTCTTTTCCTGAACCACATATCCACTAGTGACATTTGCATGTGTGCTCTTTTCCTAAACCACATTGATCGACTGGTGTCATTTGCATGGGTGTTCTTTTCCTAAACCACATGGAGCGACTACTGACATTGCATGTGTGTTCTATTCCTAAACCACATTTATCCACTTGTGACGTTTGCATGTGTGTTCTTTTCGTGAACCACATTGATCCACTAGTGACATTTGCATGTGTGTTCTGTTCCTAAAACAAATTGATCCAGTAGTGACATTAGCATGTGTTTTTTCCTAAACCACATTGATCCATTGGTGTCATTTGCATGTGTGTTCTTTTACTAAACCACATGGATCCACTAGTTACATTTCATGTGTGTTCTTTTCATAAACCACATGGATCCACTAGTGACATTACATGTGTGTTCTTTTCCTAAAACACATTGATCCACTCTTGACATTTGCATGTGTTGTTTTCCTAAACCACATGGATCCACTAGAGTAATTGCATGTGTGTTCTATTCCGAAACCACATTGATCCACTAGATACATTGCATGTGTGTTATTTTCCTTAACCACATTGATCCACTAGTGATATTTGCATGTGTGTTCTTTTTTCTAAACCACATTGATCGACTGATGTCATTTGCATCAGTGTTCTTTTCCTAAACTACATGGATCCACTACTAACATTGCATGTGTGTTCTATTCCTAAACCACACTGATCCACTAGTGACATTTGCATGTGTGTTCTTTTCCTGAACCACATTGATCCACTAGTGACATTTGCATGTGTGTTCTTTTCCTAAAACTAATTGATCCACTTGTGACATTTGCATGTTTTTTTCCTAAACCACATTGATCCATTGGTGTCATTTGCATGTGTGTTCTTTTCGTGAACCACATGGATCCACTCGAGTCATTGCATGAGTGTTCTTTTCCTAAACCACATTGATCCACTGGTGTCATTTGCATGTGTGCTCTTTTCCTGAACCACATGGATCCACTAGTGACATTGTATGTATGTTCTTTTCCTGAACCACATGGATCCACTAGTGTCATTGCATGTGTGTTCTTTTTCTAAGCCACATTGATCCACTTGTGTCATTGCATGTGTGTTCTTTTCCTGAATCACATTGATCCACTTGTGACATTGCATGAGTGTTCTTTTCCTAAACCACATTGATCCACTTGTGACATTTGCATGTGTGTTCTTTTCCTAAACCACATTGATGCACTGGTGACATAGCATGGGAGTTATGTTCCTAAATCACATGGATCCACAAGTGACAGTTACATGTGTGTTCTTTTCGTAAACCACATGGATCCACTTGTGTCACTGTATGTGTGTTCTTTTCCTAAACCACATGGATCCATTGGTGACATTGCATGTGTGTTATTTTCCAAGACCATATTGATCCACTGGTGTCATTGCATGTGTGATCTTTTCGTGAACCACATTGATCCACTGGTGTGTTTGCATGTGTGTTCTTTTCCTGAACCACATTGATCCACTAGTGTCGTTTCATGTGTGTTCTTTTCTAAAACCAAATGGATCCTCTGGAGTCATTGCATGTGTGATCTTTTCCTTAACCAAATGGATCAACTGGTGACATTACATGTGTGTTCTTTTCCTAAACCACATGGTATGTGTGTTCTTTTCCTAGACCACGTTGATCCATTAGAGTCATTTCATGTGTGTTCTTTTCCTACACGACATTGATCCACATGTGTCATTGCATGTGTGTTCTTAACTAAACCACATGTATCCACTAGTGTCATTGCAAGTGTGTTATTTTTCCTAAACCACATTGATCCACAGGTGATATTGCATGTGTGTTCTTTTCCTAAACCACATTAATCCAATGGTGACATTTGCATGTGTGTTCTTTTGCTAAACCACATGGATCCACTGGAGTCATTGCATGTGTGTTCTTTTCCTAAGACATATTGATCCCCTGGTGACATTTGGATGCGTGTTCTTTTCGTAAACCGCATGGATCCAATTGAGTCATTTTATGTGTGTTTTTTCCTAAACCACATGGATCCACTTGTGACATTTGCATGTGTGTTCTTTTCCTAAAACAAATTGATCCACTAGAGACATTGCATGTGTGTTCTTTTCCTAAACCACATGGATCCACTGGTGACATTCCATGTGTGTTATTTTCCTAAACCACATGGATCCACTAGTGACATTTGTATGTGTGTTCTTTTCCTAAACCACATGGATCCACTTGTGTCATTGCAGTTTTGTTCTTTTCCTAAACCACATGGATCCACTGGTGTTATTTCATGTGTGTTCTTTTCCTAAACCACATGGATCCACTAATGTCATTTGCTTTGTGTTATTTTCCTAAACCACATGGATCCACTAGAGTCATTGCATGTGTGGTCTTTTCCTAAACCACATGGATCCACTTGTGTCATTGCATGTGTGTTATTTTCCTAAAACACATGGATCCACTCGTGACATTGCATATGTGTTCTTTTCCTACACCTCATGGATCCACTGTTGACATTTCTTGTGTGCTTTCCCAAACCACTTTGATCCATAGGAGTCATTGCATGTGTTTTCTTTTTCTAAACCATATTGATCCACTAGTGATATTTGCATGCGTGTTCTTTTCCTGAAGCACATTGATCCACTGGTGTCATTGCATGTGTCCTCTTTTCCCGAACCACATTGATCCACTGGTGTCATTGCATGTGTGTTTTTTCCCGTACCACATTGATCCACTTGTGTCAATTTCATGTGTGTTCTTTTCGTAAACCACATTAATTCACTGGTGAAATTTTCATGTGTGTTCTTTTCCTAAACCACATTGATCCACTCGTGACATTTGCATGCGTGTTCTTTTCCTGAACCACGTTGATCCACTGGTGCCATTGCATTTGTGCTCTTTTCCTGAACCACATTGATCCAGTGGTGTCATTTGCATGTGTGTTATTTTCCTAAACCACATTGATCCACTCATGACATTGCATGTGTGTTCTTTTTCTAAACCACATGGAACCACTAGTGTCATTTCATGTGTGTTCTTTTCCTAAATGTAACATCCCAAATTTTATAATTCCATATGTTACTAGAAGCATGCATCATAGCATTTGCATCATGGCATCATACAATAGTTTTGCATCAAAATCCTTTTCCCTAAACCCTAATTTGATTTTTCCCATATAGTCATATAAAGACAAGAAGGGGTTATATCAAACCTAACCTTCTAAATCCTTGCAAACGTTTATTTTTTATGATCTCATGATGATCTCCTTACTTTAACAATTTTTTAGAGACTAATTTCATTAATTTTGGTTTTAAAATGCAAAAGTTATAAAGGAAATTGTAAAACAAAAATAATAAAAGAATAACATTTTTTATCTAATGTAACCTAGGCGGGGCAGCCGAGCCAGCTCGCGTCCTACCTACTGCTCGCGCTTGCGGAGTGAGCAGCGCACAGCCACGTGCGCCAGTGGGTCGGCCCATGGAGACCATGCGCAGCCCGCCAGCGCCCGAGTAGTCGTTGACCGCTCGGCCCCAATAGGTCATCTTCCCCGTGGAGTCCGCGTCGAGCACGTACACTCCCGCCGCATGCTGAACCAATTCCAGGCCGAATCGGAGCCGATTCCGCAACCCCCGCACCAAGAAATCTCCTCCTTATAAACCCCCGCACCCTACCGCCTCTAAACCTAAACAAATTTCGCCAACCGCCACCAGGCTTCCGTCGTATATATCGATTTCGATATTCCTGGAGTTGCACTGCCACCGAGCTCGAAGCCGATGATCCGAGCCCTCCTCCACCCCTCTCTCTGCACCTGATCGCTTCCTCTCGCCCTTGTCCACCACCTAACCCCTCTTTCCCCCTCAGCAGATCGTCGGAGTGCCGGGAATTTGTCGTCGTCGAATCGCCGCAGCTTGTAGAGGCCAGTCGGGTACTTCAGCAAGGAGAGGAAGAGAAGGCCGACGATGATCTTGTCATTGGAACCACGAGGAGGAGGGCCATGTCGTCGTCTGCTTCAGACAACTAGGAGCTCGTCGGAACGTCCACAAGCACCGCCACCTTTTGTCCGCCACCGTCGCCACAAACGTCACCGCCGCACGCCGTTCTCTATAAGTCAGCCTCTATCTCACCTGTCCAATCAAAAATCGACAGGGTATATTAGATCTGCTTACCAAAGGGGTATCGACAAATGGTGTTGTGCCGCGTGGAAAGCACGTGCCGTCAGCGCCTAGTCAGCGACACGCGTCCAGTAGCGTTACGATAAGTGGCAGGGTTGTCGGGATATTTTCTAGAGATTGTTTTAAATAGGCAGAAAATACTTTAATCTTGTAAAATCCATAGTAATTCGAATACTTAGCCAAAAATTACAAATAATATACTGTTTGATTGATAAAATTGTGTAGACCACAGATCTGCAATAAATTTGCTAGTTTACTGCAGTAATTTTGTGGTAGGATTTAAAGTCTAGATTGGAATATTTTAATTCTAGGAAAATAACCGTAACTGCGTTTTAGTTGATTCTTGTTGCGTTGGCTTTGTAGTTACGAGCTCTACTGTTGAAATTTGGAATATCTTGCTTAGAGATTATAGATATGTTTCGTGGTAGATTTGAAGGTTGGATATCCTTATGGGCATATTTAATGAAGTAATAATCCAAATTACTTAAAATCTGTGGGAAATCGATACTAATAACACCCCCAACACAATAACACTCCTGAATAATATTCTTTGTCAAAATTGAGCTCATCCTTGCATATTACCATGTTGCATGCATGCATATTTATTTTGTGGTAATGTTTTTGTGCAAGTTGTGATTAGATCTATGTTGGCCTTCGTTAGATTATTTGGAGTGCACCGAGGGGTACTGTTGCGTAGAGTGTTGCTCGGATCAAGGCAAGTTACACCTATTGTTCATATATTAGCCCAGTTTTGAATACTATGCATGTTTTGCTCTTCAAAATAGTAGTATGCATGTGTAGGATTGTTTTGGTAGATCTACTTGGAAATATTTTGCAAGTGCGATAATTTTTGTAGTATGCCATGATAGTTCTATACTTAGGATTTTCCTTCCTAGTAGGTTATCCCTATTTTTGCTAAGTACTACTTGTTATTCTCTCTCTATATATATATAAAGTATCGTTGGGGGGTCGAAAGACTGAAATTATTTAAGTATAAAAGCTCTCTCGAGCGAACCTTTTCCTCTCGAAAACCTCCTTCCAAATAAAACTAAGTTTTCTTCTAGGCGGAATGGTTGTCGGGTCAACGAGTGGAATTTGGTGGAGGACAGCCACCCAGGAATCAAAGAAGTCTGCCATGTTTCAGAATTCAGAAGCTTCAAGTGCAACCACAACACATATGGGCTCTGTCTTGGCTTAGTACTTAGTGGGAAACCTCACTTGGGTACCGTCATTTGGAGGTTACTCGGCACGGGCGGATCCGGAAGGTAGAGGGGCCACTAAGGGAAGGCTTCGCCATGGTATTGTCTATAAAAAGACTTGATCGTGGATTGTGTAAAGTGCACAACCTCTCGAGAGTATTGCAATCTGATCGATCAGCCGAGTTCACGGAAAAGAACACTTTGAGCATCTGAAGGATGGAGCCTCTGAAGCATCTTCCTCTCTCTTTCCAAACTTAAGTTTTCTACAACCCCATGGCATGCCTAATATCACCAATGGGTGGGATTTTGGGGACTCAAGTAAGTTTCTGTTGTTTTATTTGAGCTAGCTATAAGCAACGAAAAGATGTAATAATTGTACTCTGGATTATTCGTGTAATAATGACTTGTGTTTTACATGATATTCATCGACTATGAGTGCTAGCTATTGATCCAGGGACTAGCATGCTAATCACAGGTACTTAGGATCTTTATCGATCCAAGGTCATAAAAGATGGTATCAGACCACAAAGTTGCCTGTTGGACGTGAACCCTAGGATTGGAAACCACCTTTATCATTGTGTGCTTTTGCTTTCTATATTCTTCTAAGTTATTTGTGCACTTTTAGTAATTTCTCTTCCTTATCACTTTTTTTGTATCTAATCTTCATTCTTCTAACTTAAAGATGACGAGCTTCCACTACGACACCGCCGATACCTGCGCTTTGGGGAATGCCTTCTCGACATCATCACGACATTGGAGCTGCATATGCCATCGATCAAAGGAAACGTGTTAGGGAAGATGCACAAGGAAGGATGTTGGGCGATCGAGGTCATCCAACCGGGGCGAAGTTAGGCTCAACCCAAGACAGAGGCCATTGTTCTCAACATCATCAGTGACTCCAAGGAGAAAGGACTTAGCCCCTGCATGCAAGAGCTTATTGGATTCCTATGTGGACGCCACCATGGAGAGATTGACGGCCACTATATTAATATCCTTGGAAGGCGTGATGAGAAAGGAGTTCCAATTGAGTTAACCTCGGAGGAAAGGGCGACCGCCAAGCGTCGAAGGATCCAATACCAAGACTTAGAGTGCCACATCAATGATCTTAAGGACGACAGCTGCCTTGAGATCATAAAGAATGATGAGTTATGCGCTCTAGTCAAGAAGAAGGACGAGATGATCCAAGAGCAAGTAGAGATGATCAAGTCCTTAGAAGATAAGTTCATAACCTAAGACAGGAAGTTCGTCAATCAAGAGAGGCGAGTGCAGGCGAATAATAAGATAATTAGGGAACATAATGAGCTACTCAAGGACAACGAGATGGAGTTCAAGAATCTTATTCCCATAATCAAGGAGCTGCGAGCCACCAAGAGGAGCTTGGAGGAGAAGATCGGGCCTATGACTAAGGAATCAAACCTGACTAAGGAGCGTAAGAGGAGAAGAAGGAACTTCAAGAGAAGCTTGAAGCTGCTACACAGGAGGTGCATGAGGTGAAGGACCTTCAGGAGAAGCTCGAAGCCACGACAAAGGACATGGAGCTATACAAGTCAATGCTGGAAAAGGAGGGCTTCTCAATTCTGGAAACGGAAGTGGAAGATGTGGAAGAGTAGGATAGATGTTTGGACCACCTTTATTACTATAGTTAAACCTTATTCGCGATTGTAATAAATACAAAAACAATATTGGTTTAGTTAAACTTGGATGAGTTGTGTTAAAATTTGTGCTATGTGTACATTTTGTGTTTCTCGTGTATTTTTCTTGTGTTTACATAAGGGTAGGAGTTTATTCCTTAGTCTTTCTATCTATCTCCTAACTTGTTTCCCCAACCCCACAGATGCCGCCAAGATGTACGAACAATGATCTGCCTCCGGAGATTGCACAACTTTTGAACTCCTAGAATTAGCTGATCCAACTCCTCACCCAAAACATGCAAAACAACAAGAATAACAACCTGCCAGGTCCACCACCTCTGTCGCCCCAACAGGATCGCTTGAATCGGTTTTTGAGGTTGAACCCTCCTACCTTCTCAAGTACCTCTGAGCCAATTGTGGCGGATGACTAGCTCTGCACCATCAACAAGAAGGTAGACACCGTCCAAGTTGTTGGAGCTGACAAGGTGCACTTTTAGTAAAAACAAGTTGAAGGACCTGCTGCTGAATGGTGGGATAACTACCAAGTCACCCACCTGGATATTGATGCTCTCACCTAGAACCAGTTTGAGGGGGGCTTTCGTACTCATCATGTAGCTACTGGTGTCATGTCACTAAAGAGACATGAGTTCCGTGACTTGAAGCAACTGTACCGCTCTGTCTCCAAATATGGGGACCTTTTCAAAAAGCTGGCATGCTATGCACCTGATGATGTTTCCACTGATGCAAAGAGGAAAGAAGAGTTCCTAAGGGAACTTAATGATGAGATATCCACTCAGCTTGTCGCTCTGAAGTTTGATAACTATCAGGAACTTCTAGGCAGGTTAGTTGTGGTTGAATCAAAGCAAAGGAGTATAGAGAATTGCAAGAGAAAGTCCACCTCACACAAGCATAACTCAGCTCCATATCAGAAGC
Source organism: Avena eriantha (assembly GCA_910589775.1). Classification (NCBI taxonomy): domain Eukaryota; kingdom Viridiplantae; phylum Streptophyta; class Magnoliopsida; order Poales; family Poaceae; genus Avena; species Avena eriantha. Next base: position 118,944 of record CAJUXJ010000869.1, read on the forward strand.
AACACACTTCGTCACCACCACCCCATAACCACAATGGCCACAACCACAATGGTCATCTACATGGTGGACATAACCCTAATGGACATAAGCACCACAATGGGAATGGAAATGGCAACGGGAAGGATCTGAGTGAGGTGACATGATTCAAGTGTAACAAGACAGGCCATTATCCAACTAATTGCCCTGAGAGGATAAAAATGGAAATGGCAATGGGAACAATAATGGACACAACCATGGTAATGGGAATGGGTAGAAGCCGAATCCATTCGTCAAAGCCACGGTGAATCATGTCTTCATGGAGGATGCTCGTGACGCACCAGACTCCGTGATTGGTAAGTTCAAGCTTAATTCCATCCCCACAGTTGTTCTTTTTGATACTGGTGCATCACATTCATTCATATCAAGGGTATTTGTGGATAACGGCAAGATACCTATGGAGACTATTAGTACTCCTCTAAGGGTAAGTTCTCCTGGAGGAGAAATAGTGGCAAACTCTGGATGCCGTGGGTGCGAACTAAGGATTGGGACACACATCTTTCCCACAAGTCTAATCATTCTGGAGTCACAAGGCATAGAAATAATTTTTGGCATGAATTGGATGACCGAATATGAGGGAGTCATCGATTGTGCCAAAAGGACTATCACACTCACAACTCTGGAAAAGAAAAGAACCCACTTTAAGTCAGCTTTTGCACTCAAGGGAAGTATTGTGAACTCTCTTAAGGGGCTTAGCCTGGAGGATGTACCTTATGTGAAGGAATATCTAAATGTTTTTCCGGAAGAGTTACCAGGGATGCCTCCTGACCAATATATCGAGTTTCTCATTGACTTGATGCCTGACACTGGACCCATAGCTAAAAGACCATACAAGATGGATGTCGATGAGTTGAAGGAACTTAGGAAACAGCTTAGAGATCAATTGGACAAAGGATTCATTCAACCAAGTGCTTCATCTTGGGGAGCACCCGTACTATTCATGGAGAAAAAGGATAAAACTAAGAGACTAGTTGTGGATTACCGCTCATTGAATGAAGTGACAATCAAGAACAAGTACCCTCCACCCAATATCAATGACCTGCTTAACTAATTAAAGGGAGCTAGTTCCTTCTCAAAGATTGATCTACCCGTCAGGTTACTTCTAATTGAAGATTCGAGAACAGGATATACCCAAGACTTCCTTCACCACGAGATATGGTTTGTATGAGTACACCATGATGTCTTTTCGTCTAACCAATGCCCCGGTGTATTTCATGACTATGATGAACAAGGTGTTCATGGAGTACTTAGATAAGTTTATTGTTGTGTTCATTGATGATATACACATATACTCCAAGAATGAGAAGGAACATGAGAGGCATTTGCGCCTAATTATGGAAATGTTAAGGGAACACAAGATATATGCCAAGTTCAACAAATGCGAGTTCTGGCTAAATGAAGTGTGATTCCTTGGTCATATTGTGTCAGCAAAAGGAGTTGTCGTGGACAAAAGTAAGGTAGCTTCCGTGATAGAATGGGAGTCGCCTAAGAATGTGGGAGATATTAGGAGTTTCTTGGGCCTTGCAGGATATTACTGAAGGATCATTGAAAACTTTTCCAAGATAGCAAAGCCTATGACTGAATTGTTGAAGAACGAAAAGAAGTTCCAATGGACCAAGGCATGTGAAGTGAGTTTTCAATACTTGAAGAAACGCCTAGTAAGAGCACCAGATTTGTGTCTGTCTGATATCCAGAAGGATTTCCAAGTCTATTGTGATGCTTCTCGGCATGGTCTTGGTAGTGTACTGATGCAAGATAGGAAGGTATTGTCATATGCCTCTTGGCAGCTTAAGAACCATGAGAATAACTACCCCACACATGACTTGGAACTAGCATATGTTGTGCATGCGCTCAAGGTATGGACACATTACCTCATGGGCAAACATTGTGATGTGTTCACTAATCACACAAGTCTGAAATACATCTTCACCCAAAAGGAGTTAAATATGAGGCAAAGGAGATGGCTGGAACTCATGAAGGACCATGACTTGGACCTGTAGTACCATCCTGTGAAGGCTAATGTTGTAGCTGATGCTTTAAGCCGTAAGGTCTATGTAAATGGACTTACCGCATGAGAACTTCCAAAGGATTTGTGCGAACAAATCAAGGATCTCAGGTTGGAAATAGTTCCAGAAGGATACTTGGCGACTATGGAAATAGTGCCAATGCTTCTGGACTGAATCAAAGAAGCCCAAAAGGGGGAAAAAGAGTTGGAAGAATTAAAATTTAATATAATCAAAGGTAAAGCAAAAGGTTTCCATATGGATGAACAAGGGACACTTTGATATGAGAAACGTTTATGCATTCCCGATGACCCTGATATCAGGAAGTTAATTCTTCAGGAGGCTCATGTTTCACCTTATTAGATTCATCTCGGTAATACAAAAATGTACATGGATGTGAAGGATAGATTCTAGTGGAATAATTTGAAAAGAGAAATTGTCGAGTATATTTCTTTGTGTGATGTATGCAATAGAGTCAAGGCCGAACATTAGAAACCAGCAGGGCTACTGCAGCCATTACCTGTGCCCGACTGGAAGTGGGACAAGGTAGGCATGTACTTTATCACAGGACTACCCCAAACTCTTTCTGGGTATGATTCTATCTGGGTAGTAGTCGATCACTTCACAAAAGTGGCTCACTTCATTCTCGTAAAGACCACTTATACGAGCGCCAAACTCGCCAAGATTTATATGTCAAGGATTGTAAGTTTTCATGGTGTTCCTAAAGGAATAGTTTCCGACAGAGGTACCCAGTTCACCTCCAAGTTTTGGCGATAGTTACACGAATCTCTAGGGACATGACTAGAGTTTAGTACTGCTTTCCACCCACAAACAGATGGTCGAACAAAAAGAGTTAGTAAGATCCTGGAGGATATGTTGAGAGCTTGTGCCCTAGACTATGGGTCTAGTTGGGATGACAACTTTCCATACGCGGAGTTCTCGTACAACAATAGTTATCAAACTAGTATCAAGATGGATCCATTTGAAGTTCTATATGGCAGGAAGTGTAGGACTCCGCTACTATGGAATGGAGTTGGAGAACATAGTTTGTTTGGGCCTGAGTTGATTAGGGATGCCGAAGAAAAAGTAAGGAAAATTCAAGACAGGTTAAAGGTAGCCCAATCCAGGCTAAAGAGTTACGTTGATTCCAAGCACAGGGATGTAACTTATGAAGTGGGAGACCGTGCATATCTCCGAGTTTCACCACTACGAGGAGTTAAGAGATTTGGTATCAAGGGTAATTTGGCACCTCGCTTTATAGGGCCATATAATATTATGGCTCGTAGAGGAGAGGTTGCTTATCAGCTAGAGTTTCCTAAAGTATTGACTGTTCATGATGTATTCCATGTGTCACAACTAAACAAGTGTCACCCGGAGATGGCTGAAACACCGTTAAGGGATATAGTTTCCCTAGATGAGGTTCAGTTGGAAAAAGACCTCACTTATGAGGAAATACCCATCAAGATTTTGGAAACGGCTGAGAGGATTACTCGTACCAAGACTATCAGGTTTTGCAAAGTTCAATGGAATCACCATTTTGAGGAAGAGGCCACGTGGGAACATGAATATGATCTGGAGATGGAACACCCACACCTATTTTCTAGGCAACCTGAATCTCAAGGACGAGATTCTTCTTAAGGGGGGGTAGGATTGTAACATCCCAAATTTTATAATTCCAGATGTTACTAGAAGCATGCATCATGGCATCACACAATAATTTGGCATGAAAATCCTTTTCCCTAAACCCTAGTTTGATTTTTCAAATATAGTCATATAAAGACAAGAAGGGGTTATATGAAACCTAACCTTCTAAATCCTTGTAGAAGTTTATTTTTTTAATGATCTCATGATGATCTCCTCCTTTTTACAAATTTTTAGAGACTAATTTCATTAATTTTAGTTTTACAATGCAAAAGTTATAAAGGAAAATGTAAAACATAAATAATAAAAGAATAACAAAAAAAATATCTAATCTAACCTAGGCAGGTCAGCAGAGCCAGCCCGCATCCTACCTACCGCTCGCACCTGCGTAGCGAGTAGCGCACAGCCACGCGCGCTAGTGGGCCAGCCCATGGCGACCACGCGTGGCCCGCCAGCGCCCGAGCAGTCGCCGACCACTCGGACCCACCACGTCATCTTCCCCGTGGAGTCCGTGTCGAGCACGTATACCGCCGCCGCATGCCGAACCAATTCCCAGCCGAATCGGGCCGATTCCGCAACCCCCACGCCAAGAAATCTCCTCTTTATATACCCCCGCACTTCGCCTCCTCTATACCCTAAACAAATTTCGCCAACCGCCACCAAGTTGCCGCCATCTAGATTGATTTCGATCTCGCTGGAGTTGCACCGCCACCGAGCTCGAAGCCGAGGTTCCGAGCCCTCCCCGCCCCTCTCTCTGCACCTAATCGGTTCCTCTCGCCCTTCTCCACCACCTAACCCCTCTTTACCCCTCAACAGATCATCGGAGCACTAGGAATTCGTCGTCGTCAAGTCACCGGAGCTCGCGGAGGCCAGTCGGGTACTACAGTAAGGAGAGGCAGAGAAGGTCGACGATGATCTCATGAGAAGAACCGAGGAGGAGGGCCACGTCGTCGTATGCTTTGCACAATTGGGAGCTCGCCGGAACGTCCACAAGCACCGCCACCTTCCGTCACCACCAACGTCGTTGCCGCCCACCGTTCTCTGTAAGTCAGCCTCGATCTCACCCGTCTGATCGCAAATCGACGGGGTAGATTAGATCTGCTTACCTGAGGGGTACCGACGAATGGCGTTGTGACACGCGGCCAGTTACATTCCGCGTGAGCGCCTAGTTAGTGACACGCGGCCAGTAGCATTTCGACAAGTGGCAGGGTTGTCGGGTCCATTTCCAGAGATTGTTCTAAATTGGCAGATAATACTTTAATATTGTAAAATTCATAGTAATTGGAATACTTGGACAAAAATTACAAATAATATACCGTTGGATCCATAAAATTGTGTAGAATACAGATGAGCAATAAATTTGTTAGTTTACTGCAGTAATTTTGTGGTAGGATTTAAAGTCTAGATTGAAGTATTTAAATTCTAGGAAAATAACCGTAACTCCGTTTTAGTTGATTCTTGTTGCGTTGGCTTTGTAGTTACAACATATAATATTTAAAATTGGAATATATTTCTTAGAGGTTTTACATCTGTTTCGTGGTAGATTTAAAGGTTTGATCTCCTTATGGGCATATTTAATGAAGTAATAATCAAAATTACTTAAAATCTATGGGAAATCGATACTAATAACACCCCCAACAAAATAACACTCCTGAATATATTCTTGGTCTAAATTGAGCTCATCCTGCATATTACCATGTTGCATCCATGCATATTTATTTTGTGGCAATGTTTTTGTGCAAGTTGTGATTAGATCTATGTTTGCCTTCATTAGATTGTTTGGAGTGTGCCGAGGAGTACTATTGCATAGAGTGTTGCTAGGATCAAGGCAAGTTACGCCTCTTGTTCATATATTGTCCCAGTTTTGAATACTATGCGTGTTTTGCTCTTCAAAATAGTAGTATGCATGTGTAGGATTGTTTTGGTAGATCTACTTGGAAATATTTTGCAAGTGTGATGATTTTTGTAGTATGCCATGATAGTTCTATACTTAGGATTTTCCTTCCTAGTAAGTTATCCCTATGTTTTGCTAAGTACTGCTTGCTATGCTATATATATAAAGTATCATGGGGGGTTAGAAAGTCTGAAATTTTCTAAGCATAAAATCTCTCTTGAGCGAACCTTTTCCTCTTAAAAACCTCCTTCAAAATAAAAGTAAGTCTTCTTGTGGGCGGAATGGTTGTCGGGTCAACGAGTGGAATTTGGTGGAGGACGGCCGCCCAGGAATCAAAGAAGTCTGCCATGTTTCCGAATTCAGAAGCTTCAAGTGCAACCACAATATATATATGCGCTGTCTTGGCTTATTACTTAGTGGGAAACCTCACCTGGGTACTTTCATTTGGAGGTTACTTTGCATGGGCGGATCCAGAAGGTAGAGGGGCTACTAAGGGAAGGCTTCGGCATGGTCTTGTCTGTAAAAAGACTTGATCATGGATTGTGGGTAAAGTGCACAACCTCTCGATTGTATTGCAATCTGATCAATCAGACGAGTTCACAGAAAAGAACACTTTGAGCATCTAAAGGATGGAGCCTCTAAAGGATCTTCCTCTCTCTTTCCAAACTTAAAGTTTTCTAAAACCCCATGGCGTGCATAATATCGCCAATGGGTGGGATTTTGGGGACTTGGTGTGTCATATCCATGTAACTTGGTGCATAATATCCAAGTGCCACTTGGTGTGTAATATGTAAGTGTTAGGTAGATAGGACACTTGGTGCGTATTATCCTCGTGTTCCACTCGACCCTATACTATTTAATCATTTTTTTTACAAAGTAGGGTAAAACCATCCCTCTTTTCTTCTTACTTAGAGAAAATTGGATTTATGCAAATGAACCCCAAAGCCTACTCCCAGCCATGCATGTAGAATTAGTCTTATTCTTTCCTTGTTGTAATTTGCCAATACATTCAAAGTATTGACCCAACTTGTTGGCTTCACATTTTATGGGTCATGAGTCTTCACTCAACTAGCTTGAGGCTTTGATGGACTCAAGTTTTATTAAGTTTCTGCTGTTTTATTTGAGTTAGCTATAAGTTATGCAAACATGTAATAATTACACTCAAGATTATTCGTGTAATAATGACTTTACTTTTACATGATATTCATCGATTCTGAGTGCTAGCTATTGATCCAGGGACTTAGGATCATTATCGATCCAAGGTCATAACACTAAACCACATGGATCCACCGGTGTCATTGCATGTGTGTTCTTTTCCTAAACCACATTGATCCACTGGTGACATTTGCATGTGTGTTCTTTTCCTAAACCACATTGATTAACTGGAGTCATTGCATGTGTGTTCTTTTCCTAAAACAGATTGATCCGCTGGAGTCATTGCATGTGTGTTCTTTTCCTAAACCACATTGATCCACTAGTGTCATTTGCATGTGTGTTCTTTTTCTAGATCCACTTGTGTGATTTCATGTACGTTCTTTTCCTAACCACATGGATCTACTGGTGTCATTGCATGTCTGTTCTTTTCCTAAACCACATGGATCCACTTGTGACATTGCATGTGTGTATATTTCCTAAACCACATGGATCCATTTGTGTCATTGCATGTGTGTTCTTTTCCTAAAACAAATTGATCCATTTGTGACATTTCCATGTGTGCTCCTTTCCTAAACCACATTGATCGACTAGTGACATTTGCATGCGTGTTCTTTTCCTAAACCACATTGATCCACTTCTGAAATTTGCATGTCTGTTCTTTTCCTAAACCACATGGATTCGTTGGAGTCATTGCATGTGTGTTCTTTTCCTAAACCACTTTGATCCACTAGTAATATTGCATGTGTGTTCATTTCCTAAACCACATTGATGCACTAGTGTCATTTGCATGTGTGTTCTTTTCCTAAACGACATGGATCCACTAGTGACATTGCATGTGTGTTATTTTCCTAAACCACATGGATCCACTGGTGACATTTGCATATGTGTTGTTTTCCTAAACCACATGGATAACTGGTGTCATTGCATGTGTGTTCTTTTCCTAAACCACATGTATGCACTTGTGTCATTGCATGTTTGTTCTTTTCCAAAACCACATGGATCCACTAGTGACATTGCATGTGTGTTATTTTCCTAAACCACATGGATCCACTAGTGACATTTGCATGTGTGTTGTTTTCCTAAACCACAATGATAACTGGTGTCATTGCATGTCTGTTCTTTTCCTAAACCACATGGATGCACTTGTGACATTGCATGTGTGTTCTTTTCCTAAACCACATGGATCCACTGGTGACATTGCATGTGTGTTATTTTCCTAAACCACATTGATCCACTAGTGTCATTGCATGTGTTCTATTTTGCTAAACCACATGGATCCATTTCTGTAATTGCATGTGTGTTCTTTTCCTAAACCACATTGATCCACTAGTGACATTTGCATGTGTGTTCTTTTCCTAAACCACATTGATTCACTTGAGTCATTGCATGTGTGTTCTTTTCCTAAACCACATTGATCCACTGGTGACATTTACATGTGTGGTCTTATCCTGAACCACATTGATCCACTAGTGATATTGCATGTGTGTTCATTTCCTAAACCACATGGATCCACTAGTTACGTTGCATGTGTGTTATTTTCCTAAACCACATGGATCCACTAGTGACATTTGCATGTGTGTTGTTTTCCTAAACCACATTGATAACTAGTGTCATTGCATGTGTCTTCTTTTCCTAAACCACATGGATCCACTTGTGTCATTACATGTGTGTTCTTTTCCTAAACCACATGGATCCACTAGTGACATTGCATGAGTGTTCTTTTCCTTAACCACATGGATCCACTAGTGACATTGCATGTGTGTTATTTTCCTAAACAACATGGATCCATTTGTGTCATTGCATGTGTGTTCTTTTCCGAAACCACATTGATCCACTGGTGACATTTGCATGTGTGTTCTTTTTCTAAATCACATTTATCCACTCGAGTCATTGCATTTGTGTTCTTTTCCTAAAACAGATTGACCCACTGGTGACATTTGCGCATGTGTGCTCTTTTCCTAAACCACATTGATCTAATAGTGTCATTTGCACGTGTGTTCTTTCCCTAAACTACATGACTCCACTGGTGACATTTGTATGTGTGCTCTTTTCCTGAACTACATGGATCCACTTGTGACATTTTCATGTGTGTTCTTTTTCTAAACCACATGGATCCATTGGTGTCATTGCAGGTGTCTGCTTTTCCTAAACCACATGGATCCACTAGAGTCATTGGATGTGTGTTCTTTTCCTAAACCACATGGATCCACTTGTGACATTGCATGTGTGTTCTTTTCCTAAACCACATGGATCCACTGGTGACATTTGCATGTGCGTTCTTTTCCGAAACCACATGGATCCACTAGAGTCATTGCATGTGTGTTCTTTTCCTAAAACACATTGATCCACTAGTGACATTTGCATGTGTGTTCTTTTCCTATACCACATTGATCCACTGGTGTCATTGCATGTCTAATATTTTCCTAAAACACTGCGATCCACTGGTGACATTTGCATGTGTATTCTTTTCCTAAACCACATTGATCCACTGGTGACATTTACATGTGTGTTCTTATCCTGAACCACATTGATCCACTAGTGATATTGCATGTGTGTTCATTTCCTAAACCACATGGATCCACTAGTTACATTGCATGTGTGTTATTTTCCTAAACCACATGGATCCACTAGTGACATTTGCATGTGTGTTGTTTTCCTAAACCACATTGATAACTAGTGTCATTGCATGTGTCTTCTTTTCCTAAACCACATGGATCCACTTGTGTCATTACATGTGTGTTCTTTTCCTAAACCACATGGATCCACTAGTGACATTGCATGAGTGTTCTTTTCCTGAACCACATGGATCCACTAGTGACATTGCATGTGTGTTATTTTCCTAAACAACATGGATCCATTTGTGTCATTGCATGTGTGTTCTTTTCCGAAACCACATTGATCCACTGGTGACATTTGCATGTGTGTTCTTTTTCTAAATCACATTTATCCACTCGAGTCATTGCATTTGTGTTCTTTTCCTAAAACAGATTGACCCACTGGTGACATTTGCGCATGTGTGCTCTTTTCCTAAACCACATTGATCTAATAGTGTCATTTGCACGTGTGTTCTTTCCCTAAACTACATGACTCCACTAGTGACATTTGTATGTGTGCTCTTTTCCTGAACAACATGGATCCACTGGTGACATTTTCATGTGTGTTCTTTTTCTAAACCACATGGATCCACTGGTGTCATTGTAGGTGTCTGCTTTTCCTAAACCACATGGATCCACTAGAGTCATTGGATGTGTGTTCTTTTCCTAAACAACATGGATCCACTTGTGGCATTGCATGTGTGTTCTTTTCCTAAACCACATGGATCCACTAGTGACATTTGCATGTGCGTTCTTTTCCGAAACCACATGGATCCACTAGAGTCATTGCATGTGTGTTCTTTTCCTAAAACACATTGATCCACTAGTGACATTTCATGTGTGTTCTTTTCCTATACCACATTGATCCACTGGTGTCATTGCATGTCTAATATTTTCCTAAAACACAGCGATCCACTCGTGACATTTGCATGAGTATTCTTTTCCTAAACCACATTGATCCACTGGTGACATTTACATGTGTGTTCTTATCCTGAACCACATTGATCCACTAGTGAAATTTTCATGTGTGTCCTTTTCCTAAACCACATGGATCCACTTGTGGCATTGCATGTGTGTTCTTTTCCTAAACCACATGGATCCACTAGTGACATTTGCATGTGCGTTCTTTTCCGAAACCACATGGATCCACTAGAGTCATTGCATGTGTGTTCTTTTCCTCAAACACATTGATCCACTAGTGACATTTGCATGTGTGTTCTTTTCCTATACCACATTGATCCACTGGTGTCATTCCATGTCTGTTATTTTCCTAAAACACAGTGATCCACTGGTGACATTTGCATGTGTATTCTTTTCCTAAACCACATTGATCGACTGGTGACATTTACATGTGTGTTCTTATCCTGAACCACATTGATCCACTCGTGAAATTTTCATGTGTGTTCTTTTCCTAAACCACATGGATCCACTTGTGTCATTGCATGTGTGTTCTTTTCCTAAACCACATTGATCCACTGGTGACATTTGCATGTGTGTTCTTTTCCTAAACCACATTGATTAACTGGAGTCATTGCATGTGTGTTCTTTTCCTAAAACAGATTGATCCGCTGGAGTCATTGCATGTGTGTTATTTTCCTAAACCAAATTGATCCACTTGTGACATTTGCTTGTGTCTTCTTTTCCCAAACCACATTGATCGACTGGTGACATATACATGTGTGTTCTTTTCCTAAACCACATTGATCCACTGGTAATATTTGTATGTGTGTTCTTTTCCTAATCAACATTGATCCACTAGTGAAATTTGCATGTGTGTTCTTTTCCTAAACCACATGGATCCACTAGAGTATTTGCATGTGTCTTGTATTCCTAAACCACATTGATCCACTGGTGATATTCCATGTGTGCTCTTTTCCTAAACCACATTGATCCACTGGTAACATTTGCATGTGTGTTATTTTCCTAAACACATGGATCCTCTAGAGTCATTGCCTGTGTTTTCTTTTCCTAAACCCCATGGATCCACTAGTGACATTGCATTTGTGTTCTTTTCCTAACCACATGGATCCTCTAGAGTCATTGCATTTGTGTTCTTTTCCTAAACCACATTGATCCATTGGAGTCATTGCATGTGTGTTATTTTCCTAAACCAAATTGATCCACTTGTGACATTTTCTTGTGTCTTCTTTTCCCAAACCACATTGATCGACTGGTGACATATACATGTGTGTTCTTTTTCTAAACTACATTGATACACCGGAGTCATTGCATGTGTGTTCTTTTCCTAAACCACATTGATCCACTAGTGACATTTGCCTGTGTGTTCATTTCCTAAACCACATTGATCCACTGGGGTCATTGCATGTGTGTTCATTTCCTAAACCACATGGATCCACTAGTGACATTGCATGTGTGTTCTTTTCCTAAACCACATTAATCCACTTGGGACATTTGCATGTGTGTTCTTTTCCTAATCAACATTGATCCACTAGTGTAATTTGCATGTGTATTCTTTTCCTAAACCACATTGATCCACTAGTGATATTCCATGTTTGCTCTTTTCCTAAACCACATTGATCCACTAGTAACATTTGCATGTGTGTTATATTCCTAAACACAGGGATCCTCTAGAGTCATTGCATGTGCGTTCTTTTCCTAAACCACATGGATCCACAGGTGACATTGCATGTTTGTTCTTTTCCTGAAACACATTGATCCACTGGTGACATTTGCATGTGTGTTATTTTCCTAACCACATGGATCCTATGGAGTCATTGCATGTGTGTCCTTTTCCTAAACCACTTGGATCCACTAGTGATATTGCATGTGTGTTCTTTTCCTAAACCACATGGATCCATTGGTGACATTGTATTTGTGTTATTTTCCTAAACCACATTGATCCATTGGAGTCATTGCATGTGTGTTATTTTCCTAAACCACATGGATCCCCTGGTGACATTTTCTTGTGTGTTCTTTTCCCAAACCACATTGATCGACTGGTGACATATGCATGTGTGTTCTTTTTCTAAACTACATTGATCCACCGGAGTCATTGCATGTGTGTTCTTTTCCTAAACCACATGGATCCACTAGTGAAATTTGAATGTCTTTTTTTTCTTATAAACCACATGGATCTAGTAGTTTCATTGCATGTGTGTGCTTTTCCTAAACCACATGGATTTGCGCATGTCATTGCATGTGTGTTCTTTTCCTAAACCACATTGAATCTCTGGTGTGATTTGTTCTTTTACTAAACCACATGGTTCCACTTGTGACATTGCAGGTGTGTTCTTTTCCTAAACCACATTGATCCACTAGAGTCATTGCATGTAGTTGTTTTCCTAAACCACATTGATTCACTTGTGACATTTGCATGTCTATTCTTTTCCCAAACCACATTGATCCACTGGTGACATTTGCATGTGTGTTCTTTTCCTAAACCACATTGATCCACCGGAGTCATTGCATGTGTGTTATTTTCCTAAACCACATTGATTCACTAGTGAAATTTGCATGTGTGTTCTTTTTCTAAACCACATGGATCCACTGGTGTCATTGTAGGTGTCTGCTTTTCCTAAACCACATGGATCCACTAGAGTCATTGGATGTGTGTTCTTTTCCTAAACAACATGGATCCACTTGTGGCATTGCATGTGTGTTCTTTTCCTAAACCACATGGATCCACTAGTGACATTTGCATGTGCGTTCTTTTCCGAAACCACATGGATCCACTAGAGTCATTGCATGTGTGTTCTTTTCCTAAAACACATTGATCCACTAGTGACATTTCATGTGTGTTCTTTTCCTATACCACATTGATCCACTGGTGTCATTGCATGTCTAATATTTTCCTAAAACACAGCGATCCACTCGTGACATTTGCATGAGTATTCTTTTCCTAAACCACATTGATCCACTGGTGACATTTACATGTGTGTTCTTATCCTGAACCACATTGATCCACTAGTGAAATTTTCATGTGTGTCCTTTTCCTAAACCACATGGATCCACTTGTGGCATTGCATGTGTGTTCTTTTCCTAAACCACATGGATCCACTAGTGACATTTGCATGTGCGTTCTTTTCCGAAACCACATGGATCCACTAGAGTCATTGCATGTGTGTTCTTTTCCTCAAACACATTGATCCACTAGTGACATTTGCATGTGTGTTCTTTTCCTATACCACATTGATCCACTGGTGTCATTCCATGTCTGTTATTTTCCTAAAACACAGTGATCCACTGGTGACATTTGCATGTGTATTCTTTTCCTAAACCACATTGATCGACTGGTGACATTTACATGTGTGTTCTTATCCTGAACCACATTGATCCACTCGTGAAATTTTCATGTGTGTTCTTTTCCTAAACCACATGGATCCACTTGTGTCATTGCATGTGTGTTCTTTTCCTAAACCACATTGATCCACTGGTGACATTTGCATGTGTGTTCTTTTCCTAAACCACATTGATTAACTGGAGTCATTGCATGTGTGTTCTTTTCCTAAAACAGATTGATCCGCTGGAGTCATTGCATGTGTGTTATTTTCCTAAACCAAATTGATCCACTTGTGACATTTGCTTGTGTCTTCTTTTCCCAAACCACATTGATCGACTGGTGACATATACATGTGTGTTCTTTTCCTAAACCACATTGATCCACTGGTAATATTTGTATGTGTGTTCTTTTCCTAATCAACATTGATCCACTAGTGAAATTTGCATGTGTGTTCTTTTCCTAAACCACATGGATCCACTAGAGTATTTGCATGTGTCTTGTATTCCTAAACCACATTGATCCACTGGTGATATTCCATGTGTGCTCTTTTCCTAAACCACATTGATCCACTGGTAACATTTGCATGTGTGTTATTTTCCTAAACACATGGATCCTCTAGAGTCATTGCCTGTGTTTTCTTTTCCTAAACCCCATGGATCCACTAGTGACATTGCATTTGTGTTCTTTTCCTAACCACATGGATCCTCTAGAGTCATTGCATTTGTGTTCTTTTCCTAAACCACATTGATCCATTGGAGTCATTGCATGTGTGTTATTTTCCTAAACCAAATTGATCCACTTGTGACATTTTCTTGTGTCTTCTTTTCCCAAACCACATTGATCGACTGGTGACATATACATGTGTGTTCTTTTTCTAAACTACATTGATACACCGGAGTCATTGCATGTGTGTTCTTTTCCTAAACCACATTGATCCACTAGTGACATTTGCCTGTGTGTTCATTTCCTAAACCACATTGATCCACTGGGGTCATTGCATGTGTGTTCATTTCCTAAACCACATGGATCCACTAGTGACATTGCATGTGTGTTCTTTTCCTAAACCACATTAATCCACTTGGGACATTTGCATGTGTGTTCTTTTCCTAATCAACATTGATCCACTAGTGTAATTTGCATGTGTATTCTTTTCCTAAACCACATTGATCCACTAGTGATATTCCATGTTTGCTCTTTTCCTAAACCACATTGATCCACTAGTAACATTTGCATGTGTGTTATATTCCTAAACACAGGGATCCTCTAGAGTCATTGCATGTGCGTTCTTTTCCTAAACCACATGGATCCACAGGTGACATTGCATGTTTGTTCTTTTCCTGAAACACATTGATCCACTGGTGACATTTGCATGTGTGTTATTTTCCTAACCACATGGATCCTATGGAGTCATTGCATGTGTGTCCTTTTCCTAAACCACTTGGATCCACTAGTGATATTGCATGTGTGTTCTTTTCCTAAACCACATGGATCCATTGGTGACATTGTATTTGTGTTATTTTCCTAAACCACATTGATCCATTGGAGTCATTGCATGTGTGTTATTTTCCTAAACCACATGGATCCCCTGGTGACATTTTCTTGTGTGTTCTTTTCCCAAACCACATTGATCGACTGGTGACATATGCATGTGTGTTCTTTTTCTAAACTACATTGATCCACCGGAGTCATTGCATGTGTGTTCTTTTCCTAAACCACATGGATCCACTAGTGAAATTTGAATGTCTTTTTTTTCTTATAAACCACATGGATCTAGTAGTTTCATTGCATGTGTGTGCTTTTCCTAAACCACATGGATTTGCGCATGTCATTGCATGTGTGTTCTTTTCCTAAACCACATTGAATCTCTGGTGTGATTTGTTCTTTTACTAAACCACATGGTTCCACTTGTGACATTGCAGGTGTGTTCTTTTCCTAAACCACATTGATCCACTAGAGTCATTGCATGTAGTTGTTTTCCTAAACCACATTGATTCACTTGTGACATTTGCATGTCTATTCTTTTCCCAAACCACATTGATCCACTGGTGACATTTGCATGTGTGTTCTTTTCCTAAACCACATTGATCCACCGGAGTCATTGCATGTGTGTTATTTTCCTAAACCACATTGATTCACTAGTGAAATTTGCATGTGTGTTCTTTTTCTAAACCACATGGATCTACTAGTTTCATTGCATGTGTGTGCTTTTCCTAAACAAAATAGATCCACTTGAGTCATTTCATGTGTGTTCGTTTCCAAAACCACATTGATCCTCTGGTGTCATTTGCATGTGTTTTCTTTTCCTAAACGACATGGATCCACTTATGACATTGCATGCGTGTTCTTTTCCTAAACTACATTGATCCCCTTGTGTCATTGTATGTGTGTTCTTTTCATAAACCACATGGATCCACTGGTGACATTGCATGTGTGCTATTTTCCTAAACCACATGGATCCGCTAGTGACATTTGCTTGTGTGTTCATTTCGTAAACCACATTGATCCACTGGCGTCATTGCATGCGTGTTCATTTCCTAAACCACATGGATCCACTAGTGTCATTGCATGTGTGTTCTTTTCCTAAACCACATGGATACATTGGTGACATTGCATGTGTGTTCTTTTCCTAAACCACATTAATCCACTTGGGACATTTGCATGTGTGTTCTTTTCCTAAACCACATGGATCCACTAGAGTCTTTGCATTTTGTGTTCTTTTCCTAAAAGACATTGATACACTCGTGACATTTTCATGTGTGTTCTATTCCTATACCACATTGATCCACTGGTGTGATTGCATGCTTGTTCTTTTCCTAAAGCACATTGATCCACTAGTAGCATTTGCATGTGTGTTCTATTCCCATACCATATAGATCCATTGGTGTCATTGCATGCTTATTCTTTTCCTAAACCACATTGATCCACTGGTAACATTTGCATGTGTGTTCTTTTCCTAAACACATGGATCCTCTAGAGTCATTGCATGTGTGTTCTTTTCCTAAACCACATGCTTCCACTGGTGACATTTGCATGTGTGTTCTTTTCCTAAACCACATTGATCCACTGGTGACATTTGCATGTGTGTTCTTTTCCTAATCCACATTGATCCACTAGTGAAATTTGCATATGTCTTGTTTTCCTAAACCACATGGATCCACTAGAGTATTTGCATGTGTGTTCTTTTCCTAAACCACATTGATCCACTGGTGATATTCCATATGTGCTCTTTTTCCTAAACCATATTGATCCACTGGTAACATTTGCATGTGTGTTATTTTCCTAAACACAAGGATCCACTAGTGACATTGCATGTGTGTTCTTCTCCTAAAAGACATTGATGCACTGGTGACCTTTGCATGTGTGTACTTTTCCTAACCACATGGATCCTCTGGAGTCATTGCATGTGTGTTCTTTTCCTAAACCACATGGATCCACTAGTAACATTGCATGTGTGTTCTTTTCCTAAACCACATGGATCCACTAGTGAAATGTTCATGTGTGTTCTTTTTCTAAACCACATGGATCTACTAGTTTCATTGCATGTGTGTGCTTTTCCTAAACCAGATGGATCCGCGTGTGTCATTGCATGTGTGTTCTTTTCCTAAACCACATTGATCCTCTAGTGTCATTTGCATGTGTTTTCTTTTCCTAAACCACGTGGATCCAGTTGTGACATTGCATGTGTGTTCTTTTCCTAAACCACATTGATCCACTAGAGTCATTGCATGTGTGTTCTTTTCCTAAACCACATTGATCACTAGTGACATTTGCATGTGTGTTCTTTTCACAAACCACATTGATCCACACGTGACATTTGCATGTGTGTTCTTTTCCTAAACCAAATTGATCCACCGGAGTCATTGCATGTGTGTTGTTTTCCTAAACCACATTGATTCACTAGTGAAATTTGCATGTGTTTTCTTTTTCTAAACCACATGGATCCGCTAGTTTCATTGCATGTGTGTGCTTTTCCTAAACTGTGGGGCCCTCGGATTAGTCCTCCGAGAATCCCTGTTATGCATACAACCACGAATACATGTATCAAAGTAAACATCCAATACATAACGAATACATGCCATACCTTAGTTGCCATTATGGCTACATCATTCAACAACATCGGAACTTCATCAAGCGTAGAACCCGAGCCATGCCTTAAACTACAGGCACCTGACTGGGAGAACGTCCTAGCTCGCATAGTTGTCCACTTCACGTCTTCTTGATATCTAACCAAGTTAATAGCTAGGGACAATGCCAGTGAGTACTTTGAATGTACTCACAAACCACCTTAAGATAACACTAATAACGAGAGGATATGCATTATGGCTGTGGTAGTAGGAGGGCTCCAAGAGAGGTTCTTTTCTCAATTAGTTTCTCTTGTAGATATAGCATCTACATATCTTTGTTGAAAACCTTTGTAAACATTTTGGAAACTCTTTTGAAAAGTTTTGGAAAACATCAGGACTGGGTCACCCATTTTTCCCATCTCTAGGTCGTCCCACGACCAAAGTCCTTTCTCCTCCTCCGACCATCCCATGGTCAAAACCTTTCTCCTTTACGACCATCCCATGGTCAAAACATTTCCAAAGCCATTTCTTTTCCGAAATCCTGTTTGAAAACAAAACCAGCACCGCTCTACAGAAGTTTGTCCAACCCGTCCTTAACCGCGGACAAGGCTATTCGAATAGACTTACACTCTACAAAGGTTGTACACTTTCCCCACATCATCCGGGTACACTACCCTGATCTACGCCGATCGTGGGTCGAGTAACCGATCAAGACTCTCCGTATTCCCACTCCAATATAAGTGACTACCCTATGAGTGTTGTTCCCCTTAACACTGGGGCATCGGGTACCGAGGACCAACCGGAGCGCTTTTCCACTTCCCAAGTGAACGCTTTCAATGAGGGGCTCACAGTAACGTGTGGAGGCTAGCAGACCCTTCGTTCCTTCTCACGGTCCATGTCTCACATGGACCGTTTGTCCAGAGAAGGCCCAAGGCCCACCCTCCAGGGAGTTTCATCCACTGTAGTAGTTGCGAGGCAGCTTATACCAGAATAGACAAACATCAAATCCAGCCCTGTCCCATTCTAGGGTAATGTGGTTGCACAGGGTTAAGTTGTTATAGCTAAAACTGCAAAGAACCGGGTGTGTTTTTGTAAACCTTTTTCCTCCATCTTTCCTTCAGAATTTTGTAAAACAAAACCTTTTTCTTCCTCAACATCTCTTGGGAGGTCCCACCTCACCAAGGTTTTATCATAAAACATTTGGTAAAACTTTTTCTGGGTCTTCCCATCCTCTAGTTTTTGCTTTGGCTAAAAACGGGGTCTCCAAGGGGTGTGGTGTAGTACACCATCAATTCTACTAGGGACAAGTAGGTGTCACCAAGGGGGTTGTACTTAATTGTACAAAAGTGTAATAGTTCGGAGGAGCCAAACCACTACCATATAGATACATCAACATATAGTAAAACAATGCTGTTTCATAAATAGTAGATAAAACATGCATAAGTAAAACAGTAGGACATGGCTTATGAGCAAGAAGGTGGCTTTCCTGATGATCAGCAATATGGAAATATGTCCCTGGACTTCTTCTTAGAATACCCAATAATACCAATAATAGGAACCATCTTCTGATCTCCGATTTCACTACAACTATCATCGTCAAGATAGCACATGCAAGCAAACCAACCACAATCAACTCAAGGAATACAAGCACCATTACAATACAGCAAACAAACATACCACACATTACTCAAATCAGTAGGTCTTGATAGATTGAGTGGGTTGTAACTAGAATTACTTTAATTGTCCTTGGGGTCTTTGTTTTAGGATGTATTTGTCCAAATACCGCCTGTTAAGGGGAATTTAGGACATGGCTTGGGTATGTATGATTTAAATGTGCAAGGATGATACCATCAGGTAGATTTTGACAAAACAAAACCAACAAAAGTGGTTTCAAGATTTTATCACTTTTCTTTAATTTCTTATGAATATTCTAGTGAAATAAACCCTAGTTTTAAGAGATAATTCACCAGAAAAGTTCTGGAGCTCCAAAAATTATTTCCTTGGTTGGTAAGGTAGGGATTGAAGTATTTGTTCACTGGGAGTTGGAATCAAGTCAAAAGAATTATCAGAATGCCCTCAGGAAATTCCCAAAGACAGTTTTGTAGCTCTTTTGTCTTTTTCACCAGATTTAATCTACAGAAGATTTTGATTTGATTCCAACGATACATGGTAGGTATTTAGAGTACCTTATCGTCAAAATTGGAATCAACCTTTTTGGAGTTACAGAGCTACTAGAGTGATTTATCTAGTGATAGCACTATGGATAGAAATGTTTAATTCATTAGAATTCAACTAGAGCTCAATAAAGCTTGAGCTGCTGGGGTTTGATAGATGTTGCTATGGAGTTTTGCTGGGAATTGAAATTAGGCCAATACCTCTGTTGGTTTACCTAGAGAAATTATTTAAGGCCGATAGGGACTGTTCTTGACGAGGGTTTAACTCATCAATGCCCATTGTTATGGACTTGGGTTTTGGAGAAGGAGGGAGCGCTAGAGACATCTACTTGCTAGCAAACAAGCACACAGGGGACTCGAATATTTACCCAGGTTCAGGCCTCGTAGAGGTCCCTACTCCTGCTTGTCTGCTCGTGGAATTATCAAAGGAATCGAGGATTAGAATGGTGCGCAGATGCAATCTGGCGAGGGTGATGGAACACTAGGGTTGCGTGTGTCCTTCTTGCCGCCCCCTCCTAGCCTTTATATAGATAGGCTAGGTATCGGGTAACAGGTCGAGTCGGTTATAGATTAGGGTTTTCCCCTTTGAACTTTCTATCTTTAGTTTCTTCTTGTTCTTCAAGCAATCGAGAGTCCGTAGGCCACTCGAGTTCTTCATTTGGGCCTTGGCGACACCGTGGGCCTCCATGTATTCAGGACGTATATGCCAAGCTCTTGTACCTGTAGGGTATACCTATGTCAGTAGCCCCCGAGTGTCCAGTGGAATCGCAGATTTGACTGGGGACTTTATGAAGCCTTTCAAGTGCATGAATGAGTATATTTTCGACTGCTTTGTTTGAGTCATAGGGATTGTTGATGCGCGTGCCTGATTTAACTGACGTATCGGTATCAGTTAACCACCTTAGGGTGAAACAACGCAATCTACTCGAACTCGAGTCCCTGGACTTGAATCCGGAAAACTGCTGTTGTAATTCGACTCAAGCCGCGGAGGTCTTACAGGAGTCGAATTCCAGTATATGGGTGTGAGCACTCGACTCGTCCGTCAAGGCATATTCATCGTACCTGTAGGCATGGATATATTTCTGGTAGTGCGCAGCAGATGCGTTGCCAGGCCTTATTCAGGTCTTACCTTCACGCTGTAAGCGCGGCATCCGAATTTTATCATCGTGGAGACGATTTGGGTGACCCAGGAGACGCTGTCTCTTTGTAGGGAAAAAATTATGAGGCGGTGTCGCCATAAACTTCGAGTGTAGACGTTATCAACACACAGTACTTGGTACAAATAATCATAGGGTGCACGACCAGCGCTCCCTATGGGAGTAGCCCCCGAGTGCCTGGTTGAGTCGAAGACTTAGGCAGGGACTAAAGAACTTTTGCGACTGCTGTCGTATTTTGTTTGCTTGTTTCAGTCGAATTTGCTTCCGGCGCTCCCTATGGGAGTAACCCAAGTCCATAGTTGAGCCATGCTTCGAGTGGTTAGGTTTGCTTTGATTATCCATGTTCCTGAAAAAGAAAAGAAAGAAAAATCGTAGGGTGCGCGACCAGCGCTCCCTATGGGAGTAGCCCCCAAGTGCTTGGTGGAGTCAAAGACTCGAGCAAGGACTAAAGTAGTCGAAGTCTTCTCCTCCGTAGCTTTTGATGACGTCAGTGCTAACGATTTCATGACCTCAGTTGCTCGCATGAGCGAGTTTGACGGGACGTGACGAGCAGTGGGCCCCACTATCTGACTTTGATTTGACTGGTCATGCGTAATCTTTATTTCAACCGTGCCTCCTCGATTTCCACACGTAATGGGAGTAGTGGGGGACGGTTCGTGATTCAGCTCCTCCATGTGTCTAGCATGATGATCGCCACGCGTCCAATAGGGTTTTTCTGAGCCGTTGGATTGCATCTTCCAGGGGTTAAGTAGTGGTGCTGCGACGGTAAAATTCACATCTGCTTTTCGCTCATCTTATGTGCCTTCATCGCCATTGCCGCTGCTCCATTGCTTTCTCTGCTCTCTTTTCCTCCGCGGTGCTGGACCAGCTCCGCGCATTTCCCAGCTATTTTCTTCGATCACATCGCCACCGCAAAAATGGGGAAGAAGAATGGAGGTGCTGCGGCCGATTCCGCAGCTACCACTTCTGCAGTGAAGAAGAAAGGCGGCTCCACCGCCGCGGCCACCAGCACCGCCGCCGGCGGGAAGAAGAAGGGCAGGGGCACCCGCGTCACCAATGGCACGTGGCGTCCCTCCATCATCAAGTCCTCTTATCTTCGTATTCTTTGCCAAGACAGAGTGTTGTCCGACACAGTCGCCGACGCACGCGTCCCCGACGGTGAGATAATTCCTTCTCCTCCCGCTGGTTTTCGAGTGATGTTTTTGGCATTCATCATTCATGGCCTCTCATTGCCCCTGTATCCTTTTTTTAGGGGCCTACTTTGTTTCTATGGGCTTCAGCTCCATCAGCTCTCCCCGAACTCTATCCTCCACATCTCTTGCTTTATCACCCTCTACGAGTGCTGGCTCGAAATCGAGCCGCACTTTGGCCTTTTCAACCGCCTCTTCAAGTTGAAGCGCCAATCTGCGTCTAGCTTCTTAGTCTATGATGTAGGTGGTTGCGGAATTCACGTCAACCCATCCACCACCTATTTCGACATCAAGCTCACAGCGTCCGTCCAAGGGTGGAGGGACAAGTGGTTCTATGTCCGTGATGAGAAGGCTGACGGGGAGCACTTCGGACTCGCACCTTTCGATCTTGCGATGCCGTGCAAGAGGAGGCACTGCTAGAAAAATGTAGTCATGCCTAGCAAGTCCGCTGAGACTTATGTGTTGTACCAGCACGTCTGCAACCTCGAGACTTGCGTTGGCAAAGAGGAGGGAGGCTGCGCCCTCATTCGCATGTGGTTGTGCCGTCGCATCCAGCCCCTGCAGGCCAGAGTCCACCCCATGTTTCAGTGGACTAGCGCTGACGATGCCACTCGCGTGTCTGCCGATGGCATGTCCGCGAGTGAGGTGGACAAAAGGGTTCGGCTGGTCACCAAGTACACCGTCAAGGATGTGCTCCCCAGTGAGCCATTTGTTCCTCCATTTGATGCTGCTAACCCTCCTCCCAAGGTATATTTGTGCTACGCAGTAGCTTAGTTTGTCAATTGCTTCTTTGATGTTTCTTATCTTTGTGCTAATTTTGTTGTCTGTATGCAGGATTGGGCGATGTCACCCTGTATGCCCCCTCTTCCTGAGGGGATTATCCCTCGCGAAGACTTGGAAGAGGACGAGTCAGAGTCGCCTGTCCCATCTGATGTGGACGACGAAGCCCCCGAGTCCGATAGTCCGGATACTCGCAAGCGCTCGCGCAGCGAGGATTCCGATGCGTCGTCTCCTTCGACTCCAGAAGGTGCAGTTGTTGGTGCGGAGTCGCCAATCCCTGCTATTCCTGAGAGCGCCATGGCACCATCTTCTCGCAAGCAGATGCGACTGCCCAAGGAGTCTTCGTCACAGTCGGGGGAGCCAACTTTTGACTTTGACAAGTTTGATTGGTAAGTTTTCTAGTTTGTTTGTTCTTCTCTGATTTGCCCTTGTTGGTTCGTCTCTGGATTTGCCTTTTCTTGATGTAGATTTTGTCTTGCAGTCAAGAGGCGTCATCATCTTCTGGTGACGTCCAATTTTTGAAAGAATCAGGAGTCGCGACCTCAAGGGCCAAGAAAGAGGTCGAGCGTGCTCCTTCCCCTCCACTGGCGGCCCACTCCGGGCACAACTCTTCCAGTTCTCCGCATGAAGGGGAGCATCGAATGGTTGCCCAGATGATGGTACAGCAGACAACGTCGGAGTCATTGGAGGATCATGTAAGTGTAGATTTTCTTGTTTTAATGTTGCAGTCGATGTTATCTATTTGCTTCTGCTGATCCCGTGTTGTGCGATAGCTCCTTGTGAAGGAAGCCGTGCACTTGGCGGAGAAAGTGCTTGCTATGGGCCGCCAGCATGCAATGCTGGAGACGCGTCATCGCATGGTCGAAAGTAAGTGTTCTTCACTTTTCTTCTTCTCCTTTTTATATAGTCGACTGATAGTTAATCCTTTTTGTTTTGTAGCCGAACATAATGCCCTTCTGCACAACGCTGCCACCATTGAGAAAACACTCGCCGCGGCTGTGAAGGGTCACGATGAGGCAATCGCGACACGTGACGAGGCGCAAAGGCGCGAAGAGGATCTGCGTGCCTCCTTTGCAGCCAGGGAGAAGTTGTTCGAAGAGCAACTTTTCTCGATTGCCAAGGCCCTCTCAGGTACTTTGCTTTGGATAACATTATCTTTCTCTGCTGGATTTTTTGCCGCTAGCGCTGATGTTTTTGTCCATGTGTGGATTTATGTGCAGATGCTGGCGATTTGAGCTTCGACCCTCAGACCCTTCGTCGTGATGATGCTCTGGCGGGTGCATTGTCGGCAGTCGAAGATCGCAGTGCCGTCGCTCAGGATATGCTCTCAAAGGCCAAGGGCGTTCTCGGTCGCCTCTGCGAGGAGTTGGTGCCCAAGGCGGAGGTAATCGAGAACATGAACGAGCTGGTGGAGTCCCTCGCCGGGGGTGTTCCTGCATCCTTCAAGAACTCGCTTCGTGCGGCTGGCGCATCCATGTCGCTTGCCATGGTGCAGGCCCACGGAATAGAAGTTGATCCTGCAGCGGTTTCAAAGGCGATGCCCGTTACCACGGACGGCCAGCAGGTAGTCTTTGCTCCCTTTGTGACTGCCTGTGGCAAATATGGGTCGCATCTGACAAACACGGTTGCGAAGTACTCTGAGGAGCTGCAACGCGCCAAGAAAGCGTTAAAGGCTGCGACATCAGGGGCTAGCGGAAAGTTAGTGGCATCTGACACTGCCACGGACTCGATGAAGCCCCCAAAGCCGTCGAAGAAGCCAATCCCTCCTCAGTAGCTTTGTAATATTTAACTAGTTTATGTCCTTTGTGAAGAACATGCCTGCTGGCGAGTGTATCTGCTGATACTTTTGCTAGTCTTGAATGCACTTGAATCTTTTGTCTTTGTGTCGATTTGGTTGTCTTATTTGTTTCAATCTTGGCTTGTGGTAGGGCACATCAAGTGATCCTTTGAGGGAAACTTAGGACTCGCGGCCTCTTCATGATACTTTGGCACCGTCACGCTCTAGGGTAGATGAGCTATCACTGCTTTTGCGACTACATGGCCGCGTGAAGCTGCTGGAGCATGAGTTGCCCGTGCTCCGCGGTAACGCGGATGTATGGAAGTCAAAGGCGGAGAAAGCCGCCGCCCGAGAGCAGTATCTGCTTGGCGAGGTGACGCAGCTGGGCGACCAATTCAAGTGTTAGTTTGCTTGCTCTTATCTTTTCCTTTGTAGTCACTCACGATGGTGCGCTGTCCTTATGCTGTTTTTGTTGCTTTGTGTAGTTGTCAGCGCGCGTCATCCGCAGGATGAGAAGGATAGAATTGCCATTCGTATGCATGATCTTACCCAGGAGAAACTTCAAGAGAGTGGATACTTCTGGGTAGATCATGATCGTGCGATTGCGCTGGCGACCATACAGGATCGTGCGTCGTGAGTGCTGCACTTTCTGAAGAAGTCGCAGTCATGTTTGAAGAATATTTATCGGACAATGTTTCCGCTGGATGTTACTCCATCAAGCTTGCTGGCCCTCCTTGCCAAGTTTCAAGACCCGATCGCGGTTCGCGAGTGCGTGAAGCAACAGTTGGTGGCTGGTGCCAAGGCCGCTCTATCGCTGGTGCGACTGCATAGGCCTGACATAGCTGTGGCGACAATTGCGGCTGGGCCACCTGCGCCACTAGCAGGTTCTGCTTGGAATATGGTGCCGCACTACCAGGCGGTGGATCGCCGAGCAGAAGAGATCGTCGACTTCTTTGAGGAACAAACCAATGTTCTCTTGTTGAAGTAGTAGCTTAATTTGTATCATGCACATAAGTGTACCCGTGTTGTAAGTTTGGATAAATGTTGTGTATAATTGACTGTCAAATATGTATAAAGAGCTTGTTAGCGTGTAAGTGTGTTGCACTATGCGACTCCTTTTCGTTAGCCTGGCCATGCGTTTATCTCAGTCCCTTGTCAACCTGTCAGGTGCGTTGTAACTAGGTTGATATTGTGTCAAGGGTTTCGATTGATGTGTCAGCTACTCAGGATATCGCATTTTAGTTCGTAGAACAGATGTGTATAGGGTGGCGTAGCCCCCGAGTCGATAAGTTGCGGAAAAATTAATGAAGACAATAGAGTTTTGGGGCACTTAGCTTTATTACTCGCGAGACAGTATGAAGTACAATGTGTGGCTAAGTAGCCTTGGCTGAGTGCCTTATTTGCAATGCAAAAGTAAAAACGACTAAGGGTAGAAGCATCGCAGCTGCGCGACGTTCCATGGGTTGGAGTATGCGACTCCTGTCTTTAAATCTTGAACGCGGTAGGCGCCACCTAGGATTACTTATGTAATCACGTATGGCCCCTCCCAGGGGACTCGAGCTTGAGATGTCCTTGCTGCTTTAGTCATAGGACCAAGTCGCCTTCGACGAAGGATCAGGGGCATAGCCTCCTACTGTGGTAGTTACGCAGGTTCTGCTGGTAGATCGTTGATCATCCTGTGGCGATTTCTCTCGCTTTGTCGAGGAGGTCGACGGAGACTTCGAGTGCGAGGGAGGACTCCTGCTCGCTGTAGGTGACCATGCGTGGCGCTTTGTACCATACTTCGGCGGGCAGCTCGGCTTCAGCCCCGTGGACCATGAAGAACAGGGTGTTGCATGTAGCACTGTTTGGAGTTGTACGTAAGCTCCAAAGTACTGATTGTAGTTCGTCAGGCTAGCAGCCCGCGGCTTTTTCGAGTGGTCGGAGGAGTCACTTCTTGATGCCGCCACAGACGTGTCCGTTCGCCTTTTCGACTTGACCGTTGGTCTGTGGATGTTGTTGGAGATATGCCCAAGAGGCAATAATAAAAGTGATTATTATTATATCTTTATGTTTATGATGAATGTTTACATCCCATGCTATAATTGTATTATTAGGAAACACTGATACATGTGTGTTTTGTAAACATATAAGAGTCCCTAATAAGCCTCTTGTTGAACTAGCTTGTTGATTAATTGATGATTATGGTTTCCTGATCATGGACATTAGGATGTGATTAATAACAAGGTCATATCATTAGGAGAATGATGTGATGGACACACACCCATAGTAAGCATAGCATAAGATCAAGTCATTAAGTTCGTATTGCTGTAAGCTTTCAAATCACATAGTAACCTATTCCTTCGACCATGAGGTTATGTTAATCACCATCACCGGATGAATACTTTGATAACATCAAACGCCGCTTCATAACTGGGTGGTTATAAAAGTGTCATTGGGTATTCTGAAAGTATGAGTTGAAGCTCATGAACCAAGATTGGGATTTGTCCATCCATATGACGGATATATATGCTCTGGGCCCTCTCGGTGGAATGGCATCTAGTTAGCTTGCAAGCATGTGACTAGGTCACAAGGGATGACATATCACGGAATGAGTAAAGAGTACTTATCAGTAACGAGGTAGAACTAGGTATGGAGATACCGACGATCAAACCTCGGATAAGTATAATATCGTGAGACAAAGGGAATTAGTTTCGTATGTAAATGGTTCAATCGATCGCGAAGTCATCGTTGAGTATGTGGGAGCCATTATGGATCTCCAGGTCCCGCTGATGGTTATTGATATGAGATGTGTCTCTATCATGTCTGCATATTCACGAACCGTAGGGTGACACACTTAAGGTTCGAAGTTATTTTAAGTAGATATGGAATGTGCGTTGGAGACCGAATGTTGTTCGGAGTCTCGGAATGGATCCGGAACATCACGAGGAGATCTGGAATGGTCCAGAGAATAAGATTCATATATAGGAGATCATTTTATGAGATATGAAATGTTCCGGAGTGTTTGTATGAGGATTCTAGAAGGTTTCGGAATGTTCCGGAAGATTCTAGAAGATATCTTGGAGTTTGCTTGAAAATCAAGATAGGGATCAAGGAGTCCTGTTGGGTCAAGATAAGGAGTCGTGGGGGAGGAGGATTCCTCCCCACCTCCCCAACCCGCCGGCCCCATAGGAGGGGAGTCCTACAAGGACTCCCCTTCCCTGGCGCGCCCTCCCCTCTTTAAATAGAGGGGCAGGGGCGCCCCCTCCAAGAATGCTCTCATAACGTCCAATCTCTGCCGCCTCTCTCCTCCACCATATTCTGCACAGGCATAGGCGAAGCCCTGCAGAATTCTCTACTCCACCACCACCACCACGCCGTCGTGTTGCTGGGATTCCGTGGAGAAGATCTACTACCTCCGCTGCTCGCTGGAACGGGGAGAGGAAGGTTTGCTTCGACTCCGCACGTGTGACCGACTGCGGAAGCACTGCCGAATCGTGGCGCCGGAAGGATTGTCAACTTGACCAAGGGCGGAAGCGTTGCTAGAACGCGACGCTGGAAGGATCGTCTACTTGACCGAAGGCGGAAGCGCTGCTGGAACGCGACGCCGGAAGGATCGTCCACACGATCTTGAGATCGGCAAGTGATCGACTACATCAACCACGAGATCTAATCTCGTTAACGCTTTCGGATCTACGAGGGTTAGTTCCCATCTATCTCGTTGCTCATGTCTAATAGATTAGATCTTGGCTTTTATCTAGATTAGATCTAGGTTTTCTTTGTTCTTGCGGTAGAAATTTTTTGTTTTCCATGCTACGAACCCATCAGTGGTATCAGAGCCGTATCTATGCGTAGATCTGTTGCACGAGTAGAACACAATGTTTTGTGGGCGTTGATGCTTTTGTTGTCGGTGTCTTAGCGTGTACTTTGCATCTTGCGGCATGGTGGGATGAAGCGGCTCGGGCTAACATTACATGTCATCGCACATGAGACTTGCTCCACGCTTGACGTGCAACTTGCTTTGCACAAGTGGCTTTGCGGGTGTCTGTCTCTCCCACCATAGTTAAGATTCAATTTACAATGAGCATCTTGACAACACTTGTATCAACGTTGTTGTAACATCCCAAATTTTATAATTTCAGATATTACTAGTAAGCATGCATCATATCATTGCATCATGGCATCACCTATCGAAAAATTTGCAACAGGCAATTCTCAAACCCCATAGTCACTTACAGACAAAAGGAGGGTAAAACCTTGTTAACCACCAAAACCTTTGCAAAAGTGTTATTTTATAATCCTATCCTAACCCTCTTCTTTTTACAAAATTTTAGAGACCAATTTCGTCTAATTTGGAGTTCGTATGCAAAAGATATAAAGAAAATCCCAAGATAGAAAAAAAAAGAAGAAAAAAAAAACCGAAATGGGCCGCCGGCCGGCCCACTTCAGCCGACCGAACTAGCAGCCAGGCACGATCGATCCCACCTCCGCTTTAAAAAGCGTGCGAAAATCTGTTTTCTAAACCTATGTCTATTCAAACACTCATAACTTTTTACCTACAACTCCGAATTGACTTCCGTTTGTTTCTACTTGTTCCCTACTCCAAGATCTATCCTCCCATCATCATAAAAGCCTAAGTAATCCATCGGAGCCACAGCTATAACACTTCTCCTTCCCGAAATCCCGAATCTACACACCACCGAATCGTATTTCGCTTCTAAACCCATCTAAACTTCGTCGGCTGCCTTCGGCTTCAACACGAAAGTTGTAGATCTCGTCGAAATATTTCAATTCCGACAAACCTCACCTCTTTTCATCCACCACAGCCGGAGAATTTCGCAACGCAATATTTCAGATCTGATGGCGTAATTCCAAGATCTACTCGCGCTCGTTTCTTGGAATCCAAATCCCTTTGGTGAAAAGGTAGATCTAATCAGCCTCCACAACTTTCATATTCAAAGTTTTTCGATTTGACCTACGGATTTATCTCTCTAACACAGATCTACTTCTAGTCCTTTGTTAGGCAAAATCGGGTCTATTTTGAGCCAACTTCTCTTCTAACCACCGGATCTCATCCCGACGGTCGAGATTCAATCGTCCCGATCAGTTGCCTCGTCACCGCCACGTCGTCGTCAGGTCAGCATCTAGTCCCAGTCAACCTGTCCAGTCAGCGGAATATTCTCTGGAATATTCCGTTCGAATTTAAAATTGCAGATTATAGCTGTAATGTTGTAAAATTCATAGAAATTAGATTATTAGTCCAAAAATTGCGTATAATATACCGTTGGATTCATATTTTCGAGTAGAACACAGATCTACAATAATATTACTATTTTGCCACGGAAATCTTGCAGTAGAGTTAAAAGTTTAGATTAGAGTATTTTAATTCTAGAAAATTATCCGTAACTCCGTTTTAGTTGATTCTTGTTGCGTTGGACTTGTTTTGACAATACCTTCTGTAGAAAATTATCATATCTTGCTTAGGGTGTTTAGATCTGTTTCGAGATAGATTAGAGCTGTAGATCTAGTTTCAAGCCTGGTTAATTAGGGTTTTATCCAAAATACCTAAAATCTGTGGGAAATCGATTCTAATGACATCCCCAACTCAACAACACCCCTGGTTAAGACCCTTGGCCGAAATCAAACCCACCCTTGCATATTACCATGTTGCATGCATGCATATTTGACTTCGTGACTTGTTTTGTGCAAATTGTGATTGGATCCTTGTTTGCTTCGTTAGATTGCTCGGAGTGCGCTGAGGAGTATTGTTGTGTAGATTGCTGCTCGGATCAAGGCAAGTTACACCACTTGTTCATGTTATGTCCCAGTTTTTGACTATGCATGTTTTACTCTTCAAAATCTTGTAGTATGCATGTGTAGGTTTTTAGTAGCTTTCTTATTACTATTTTTGCAAGTGCGGTTTTGTAGTATGCCATGAGTAGCTTTATACTTAGGATTTTCCGTCCTAATAGGTTCCCCTGTTTTACTAAGTATTGCTTGCTATGCTATATATATATCAAATACCGTTGGGAGGGTTCGAAAGACTCAAGAATTTTCTAAGTATGATAGCTCTCTCGAGCGAACTTTCTTCTCCAAAACCCCTTCAAAATAAAACTAAGTTTTCTTCTGGGCGGAATGGTTGTCGAGACAACGAGTGAGATTTTGGTGGAGGACGGCCGCCCAGGAATCAAAGAAGTCTGCCATGTTTCAGAATTCAGAAGCTTCCCGTGCAACCACAATACATATGGGCTCTGTCTTGGCTTAGTACTTAGTGGGAAACCTCACCGGGGTACCAACATTTGGAGGTTCTTGGCACGGTTGGATCCAGCTGGTAGAGGGGCTACTAAGGGAAGGCTTCGCCATGGTCTTGTCTGTAAAAGGACTTGATCGTGGATTGTGGGGAAAGTGCACAACCTCTCGAGAGTATTGCAATCTGATCAATCAGCCGAGTTCACGGAAAAGAACACTTTGAGCATCTGAAGGATGGAGCCTCTAAAAGATCTTCCTCTCTATTTTCAAACAAAAGTTTTTCAAACCCTATGGCGTGCGTAATATCGCTAATAGGTGGGAATTTGGGAACTTGGTGTGTCATATCCAAGTAAGTTGGTGCGTAATATCCAAGTGTCACCTGGTGTGTAATATCCAAGTGTTAGGTTGATTGGGCACTTGGTGAGTAATATCCTCGTGTTCCATTTGACCCTATACTATTTATCAAAGTTTACAAAGTAGGGAAAACTTTCTTCCTCTTTTCTCATTACCTTGATAAAATTGGCTTTACGCAAATAAACCCCAAAGCCTACTCTAGCCTTGCATGTAGAGTTAGTCTTGTTCCTTCCTTGGTGTAATTTGCCAATACATTCAAAGTATTGACCCAACTTGTTGGCTGCACGTCTTATGTGCAGAATCCGAAGATTGAAAGGTGCGTAGGGATCGCGGGTCTTCACGCAGATAGCCTGAGGCGTTGATGGACTCAAGTTTTATTTAGTTTCCGCTGTTTTATTTGAGCTAGCTATAAGCTATGCAAGTTGTAATAATTATACTCTGGATTATTCGTGTAATAATGACTTGTGTTTTACATGATATTCATCGACTGTGAAGTGCTAGCTATTGATCCAGGGACTAGCATGTTAATCACAGGGACTTAGGATCTTTACCGATCCGAGGTCGCAACAGTTGTGGTCCTTGTTCGTAGGTAAGATCGGTCTTATGCGAAAGCCCCAAACCACGTAAAACATGCAAAGAAAATTAGAGGCGTCTAACTTGTTTTTGCAGGGGTTTTGTGATGTGATATGGCCAACATGTGATTGTGATTGTATTTGATGTATGCAATGATCCTTGTTGTAATATGGAAACCGGCAGGAGCCTAATGGTTGTCTTTAATTCTGTTAAGACCTGCGTGTCTATTTATCTTGTAATAGCTTTATTCCAAGTAGTTGTAATAGTTGCTGGTGATGATGGACAATCATGAGGCGGCGCCACTGACCTTGACGCAATGCTGGTGATGATGGAGATCATGTTCGTGCTTTGGAGATGGAGATCAAAGGCGCAAGAAGAAAAGGCCATATCATATCACACTAATTATGAATTGCCTGTGATGTTAATCCTTTATGCATCTTGTATTGCTTAGATCGCGACGGTAGCATTATAAGATGATCCCTCTCACTAAATATCAAGTAATAAAGTGTTCACCCTTAGTTGGCACCGTTGCTAAGACTCGTCGTTTCGAAGCATCTCGTGATGATCGGATGTGATAGATTCTACGTGTGCATACAACGGGTGCAAGCCAGATTTTCACATGCGGAAACTAAGGTTATCTTGACGAGCCTAGCATGTACAGACATGGTCTCGGAACACGGAATACCGAAAGGTAGAGCATGAGTCATATAATTGATATGATGAACATGAAGATTGTTCGCCGATGAAACTACATCTTCTCTCGTGAAGATCGGACTTGGTGTAGTGGACTTGGTTCGTGTAATCACTAAGACAATGTGAGGGATGTTGTTTTGAGTGGGAGTTCACCTAGTTAGTTTAATAATTAAATTGAACTCAATTTGTCATAAACTTAGTCTAAACTACTTGCAAATTGTTGTAGATTATGGCGACCCCCTCCATCAATTTCAATGTGTTCCTAGAGAAAGAAAAGCTTAAAAATAATGGAAGCAATTTCACGGACTGGTTCCGTGGACTGAAGATCGTCCTCAGGGCTGGTCAGTTGACCTATGTGCTCGATGCACCGCTAGGTGACCCACCTGCAGATAATGCCACCGATGACGAAAAGAATGTTTTCGCCACTCGGAAGAATCATTACTCCACAGTTCAGTGTGCCATCCTGTACGGTTTAGAAGCGGAGCTCCAACAGCGTTTTGAGCACCACGACCCGTTCGAGATCATTAAGGAGCTCAGGCTAATTTTTGAGACTCGCGCGGCAATGGAGAGCTATGAGGCCTCCGAGAAATTCTTTAACTGTAAGACGGAAGAAGGAAGCTCCGTTAGTGAGCATGTGCTCAGCATGTCTGGGTACGCTAAGAAGCTCCAAGAGTTGGGAATATCGATTCCTAATGAATTGGGGATTCACCGTCTCCTTCAATCACTGCCACCAAGTTATAAGAACTTTGTGATGAACTACAACATGCACTGCATGAACAAGACATTGCCTGAACTGTCGTCCATGCTGAAAACTGCTGAAGTGGAGATCAAGAAGGAGCAACAAGTGTTGATGGTCAATAAGACCACCAATTTCAAGAAACGGGGTAAGCCTAAGAACAAGGGCAACTTCAAGAAGGACGGCAAGAAAGCTGCCGCACCTGCTAAGAAGCCTAAGGCTGGTCCTAAACCTGAAACTGAGTGCTTCTACTGCAAGGGAGCTGGTCACTGGAAGCGTAACTGCCCCAAGTACCTGGCGGATCTGAAGAACGGCAACATCAAGAAGAAAGGTATATTTAATATATGTGTTATAGATGTGTATCTTACTAGTAATCGTAGTAGTGCCTGGGTATTTGATACTGGTTCGGTTGCTCATATTTGTAACTCGAAACAGGAGCTGCGGAATAAACGAAGACTGGCAAGAGACGAGGTGACGATGCGCGTTGGAAATGGCTCCAACGTTGATGTGATCGCCGTCGGCACGCTCCCTCAACATCTACCTTCGGGATTAGTTTTAAATTTAAATAATTGTTATTTGGTGCCTGCGTTAAGCATGAACATTATATCTGGATCCTGTTTATTGCGAGACGGTTACTCTTTTAAGTCTGAGAATAAAGGTTGTTCGATTTATATGAGTAATATCTTTTATGGTAATGCACCTGAGATGAATGGTTTATTCTTACTGAATCTCGATAGTAGTGATACACATGTTCACAACATAGATGCTAAACGAATTAAATTGAATGATAATTCTACATACATGTGGCACTGTCGTCTTGGTCACATTGGAGTGAAGCGTATGAAGAAACTCCATTCAGATGGACTTCTTGAATCACTTGATTTTGAATCACTTGAAAGATGCGAAGCATGTCTAATGGGAAAAATGACTAAGACTCCATTCTCTGGTACAATGGAGCGAGCTACAGACTTATTGGAAATAATACATACCGATGTGTGCGGTCCAATGAGTGTAGCATCGCGTGGTGGATATCGTTATGTTCTCACTTTCACGGATGACTTGAGTAGATATGGGTATGTCTACTTCATGAAACATAAGTCCGAAACTTTCGAGAAGTTTAAGGAATTTCAAAGTGAAGTGGAGAATCATCGTAACAAGAAGATTAAGTTTCTGCGTTCTGATCGCGGGGGTGAATATCTAAGTTACAAGTTTGGCATGCATTTAAAGAAATGTGGAATACTTTCACAGTTGACACCGCCGGGAACACCACAGCGTAATGGTGTGTCCGAACGTCGTAATCAAACTCTCTTAGATATGGTTCGGTCTATGATGTCTCTTACAGATTTACCGTTATCATTTTGGGGCTATGCATTAGAGACAGCCACATTCACTTTAAATAGGGCACCATCTAAATCCATTGAAACGACACCATACGAATTGTGGTTTGGTAAGAAACCTAAGTTGTCGTTCCTTAAAGTTTGGGGTTGCGAAGCATACGTAAAGAAGTTACAACCTGATAAGCTAGAACCCAAAGCGGAGAAATGCGTCTTCATAGGATACCCTAAAGAAACAATTGGGTATACCTTCTATCATAGATCCGAAGGCAAAGTTTTTGTTGCAAAGAATGGATCCTTTCTTGAGAAGGAGTTTCTCTCGAAAGAAGTGACTGGAAGGAAAGTAGAACTCGATGAGGTTATTGAACCTTCTCTCGGATTTGAGAGTAGCGCAGCACTGGAAGATGTTTTGGTGCCGCCTGCACCAATTGAAGAGGAAGCTAATGATAATGATCATGAAACTTCGAACGAAGTTACTACTGAACCTCGCAGGTCAACGAGGGTTCGTACCACTCCTGATTGGTATGACTCTGCCTTGAACGTCATGTTGGTGGACAACGCTGATGACCCTGCGACGTATGAAGAAGCTATGGTGAGCCCAGATTCCGACAAATGGCTAGAAGCCATGAAATCCGAAATGGGATCCATGTACGAAAACCAAGTGTGGACTTTGGTGGACTTACCGGATGGCCGTAAGGCTGTCGAGAACAAATGGATTTTCAAGAGGAAAACAGATGCTGATGGTAATATTACCGTCTATAAAGCTCGACTTGTCGCGAAAGGGTTCCGACAAATTCAAGGAGTTGACTATGATGAGACATTCTCACCAGTAGCGAAGCTAAAATCTGTGAGGATTTTGTTAGCAATTGCTGCACATTTCGATTATGAGATTTGGCAGATGGATGTCAAAACGGCGTTCCTTAATGGTGACATTGAGGAAGAGTTGTATATGGTACAACCCAAAGGTTTTGTCGATCCTAAAGATGCTGACAAGGTATGCAAACTTCAGCGCTCCATTTATGGACTGAAGCAAGCATCCCGTAGTTGGAATCAACGTTTTGATAAGGTAATCAAAAACTTTGGATTTATACAAACTTATGGAGAAGCTTGTATTTACAAGAAAGTGAGTGGGAGCTCTGTAGCATTCCTAGTACTGTATTTAGATGACATATTGTTGATTGGGAATGATATAGAACTTCTTAATAGCGTCAAAACCTATTTGAATAATAGTTTTTCAATAAAGGATCTTGGCGAAGCGGCATACATTCTAGGCATCAAGATTTATAGAGATAGATCAAGACGCCTAATAGGGCTTTCACAAAGTACATACTTGGACAAAGTTCTAAAGAAGTTTAGAATGGAAGATAGCAAGAAAGGGTTCGTGCCCATGTTGTCAGGTAAGACCTTGAGTAAAACTCAAAGTCTAGCTACGGCAGAAGATAGACAGAAAATGAATAAAATTCCCTATGCCTCGGCCATAGGTTCTATCATGTATGCCATGCTGTGTACAAGACCGGATCTAGCACATGCTGTTAGTTTGACTAGCAGATATCAAAGTGATCCTGGAGAGGAACACTGGACAGCGGTCAAGAATATCCTAAAGTACCTGAATAGGACTAAGGATATGGTTCTTTCTTATGGAGGTGATGAACAGCTTGTTGTAAACGGTTACACCGATGCTAGTTGGAACACCGATCTGGATGACTCAAAGTCACAGTCGGGTTGCATATTTATTTTGAATGGTGCTGCAGTGAGCTGGAGGAGTGCGAAGCAAAGCGTTGTGGCGAAATCTTCAACTGAATCAGAATACATAGCTGCTTCGGAGGCTGCACAAGAAGCCGTTTGGATGAAGGAATTCATTACTGAACTCGGCGTGGTTCCCAGTGCGTTGGACCCGATGGCCATCTACTGTGACAACACAGGTGCCATAGCTAATGCGCAGGAGCCAAGGTCACATAGCAAGCTGAAGCACATCAAGCTACGTTTCCACGCTATTCGCGAGTATGTCTCAGATGGTGACATAAAGATTTGCAAAGTACACACTGATCTGAATGTGGCAGATCCGTTGACTAAACCTCTCTCTAGGGCAAAGCATGACCAACACCAAAACGCCATGGGTGTTCGGTATATTACCATGTAATCTAGATTATTGACTCTAGTGCAAGTGGGAGACTGTTGGAGATATGCCCAAGAGGCAATAATAAAAGTGATTATTATTATATCTTTATGTTTATGATGAATGTTTACATCCCATGCTATAATTGTATTATTAGGAAACACTGATACATGTGTGTTTTGTAAACATATAAGAGTCCCTAGTAAGCCTCTTGTTGAACTAGCTTGTTGATTAATTGATGATTATGGTTTCCTGATCATGGACATTAGGATGTGATTAATAACAAGGTCATATCATTAGGAGAATGATGTGATGGACACACACCCATAGTAAGCGTAGCATAAGATCAAGTCATTAAGTTCGTATTGCTGTAAGCTTTCAAATCCCATAGTAACCTATTCCTTCGACCATGAGGTTATGTTAATCACCATCACCGGATGAATACTTTGATAACATCAAATGCCGCTTCGTAACTGGGTGGTTATAAAAGTGTCATTGGGTATTCTGAAAGTATGAGTTGAAGCTCATGAACCAAGATTGGGATTTGTCCATCCATATGACCGATAGATATGCTCTGGGCCCTCTCGGTGGAATGTCATCTAGTTAGCTTGCAAGCATGTGACTAGGTCACAAGGGATGACATATCACGGAACGAGTAAAGAGTACTTATCAGTAACGAGGTAGAACTAGGTATGGAGATACCGACGATCAAACCTCGGAGAAGTATAATATCGTGAGACAAAGGGAATTAGTTTCGTATGTAAATGGTTCAATCGATCGCGAAGTCATCGTTGAGTATGTGGGAGCCATTATGGATCTCCAGGTCCCGCTGATGGTTATTGATATGAGATGTGTCTCTATCATGTCTGCATATTCACGAACCGTAGGGTGACACACTTAAGGTTCGAAGTTATTTTAAGTAGATATGGAATGAGCGTTGGAGACCGAATGTTGTTCGGAGTCTCGGAATGGATCCGGGACATCACGAGGAGATCCGGAATGTTCTAGAGAATAAGATTCATATATAGGAGATCATTTTATGAGATAGGAAATGTTCCGGAGTGTTTGTATGAGGATTCTAGAAGGTTTCGGAATGTTCCGGAAGATTCTAGAAGATATCTTGGAGTTTGCTTGAAAATCAAGATAGGGATCAAGGAGTCCTGTTGGGTCAAGATAAGGAGTCATGGGGGAGGAGGATTCCTCCCCACCTCCCCAACCCGCCGGCCCCATAGGAGGGGAGTCCTACAAGGACTCCCCTTCCCTGGCGCGCCCTCCCCTCTTTAAATAGAGGGGCAGGGGCGCCCCCTCCAAGAATGCTCTCATCACGTCCAATCTCTGCCGCCTCTCTCCTCCACCATATTCTGCACAGGCATAGGCGAAGCCCTGCAGAATTCTCTACTCCACCACCATCACCACGCCGTCGTGCTGCTGGGATTCCGTGGAGAAGATCTACTACCTCCGCTGCTCGCTGGAACGGGGAGAGGAAGGTCTGCTTCGACTCCGCACGTGTGACCGACTGCGGAAGCGCTGCCGAATCGTGGCGCCAGAAGGATCGTCAACTTGACCAAGGGCGGAAGCGCTGCTGGAACGCGACGCCGGAAGGATCGTCTACTTGACCGAAGGCGGAAGCGCT
Organism: Avena eriantha; assembly: GCA_910589775.1. Classification (NCBI taxonomy): domain Eukaryota; kingdom Viridiplantae; phylum Streptophyta; class Magnoliopsida; order Poales; family Poaceae; genus Avena; species Avena eriantha. Next base: position 157,316 of record CAJUXJ010000869.1, read on the forward strand.
GCTGGAACGCGACGCCGGAAGGATCGTCCACACGATTTTGAGATCGGCAAGTGATCGACTACATCAACCACGAGATCTAATCTCGTTAACGCTTTCGGATCTACGAGGGTTAGTTCCCATCTATCTCGTTGCTCATGTCTAATAGATTAGATCTTGGCTTTTATCTAGATTAGATCTAGGTTTTGTTTGTTCTTGCGGTAGAAATTTTTTGTTTTCCATGCTACGAACCCATCAGATGTTCCACCGAGGTGTAGCTGATGTTGATTCCGAGGTTCTCACAGAATTCTTGGAACTCCTTGGATGTGAAGTTCGTGCCATTGTCTGTGATGATGTTGTGTGGTACCCCGAAGCGGAAGACGCTGGACTCGAAGAACTTGACTGCGCTCTGACCTGCTTGATTGGTCGCTGGCATTCCCTCTATCCACTTGGTGAACTTATCGACTTCCACCAGGAGGTAGATGTAAACTCCTCATGACGACTTAGGGAGCTTGCCGACCATGTCAAGTCAAATTGCACGAAGGGCCAGGCCAACGGAATTGGCCGGAGCTCTTCGCCAGGCGCGTGTGGTTTGTCCGCGAATCGCTGGCATGCGTTGCACTTCTGGACGATGTCCTTGGCGTCGCGCATGGCCGTAGGCCAGTAAAACCTAGCTCGTAGAGCTTTGGCTATGAGGACGCGACTTCCAGCGTGGTGTCCGCAGGTTCCCTCATGGATGTCAAGGAGAACAGCTTTTCCGTCAGCCATGGAGACGCACCGTTGGAGCACTCCTGTGATGCTGCGCTTGTACAACTCACGGTTGATAACAGCGAATGCCTTGGATCGCCGCGCGATGTGCCGGGCGTCAGTCGGGTCGTCCGATAGCCTTTTGCTGAGTAGGTACGTGATGTACGGGTGAGTCCAGGATGATTCGATCATCATGACGCTCATTGGTCCTTCGAGTCCTATGTCCAGCTCCAGGTCGTCGAGTGCTATTGGCTCATTGGGCGACGTAGCCCCCAAGTCCGTTGCTGTGCTTGTTTTCTTCTCTGCTGCCTTTGGCTTGATGGAGCGTTCGCAGATGCGCTCGAGAAATACTACAGGTGGTATGGTGGCGCAGGTAGAGCCTATGTTGGCGAGTGCGTCCGCCTCTTCGTTGCTTTCGCGGACTACGTGTCGCAGCTCGCAGCCGTCGAAGTCCCCTTCGAGTGTATCGTAGAGGTCACGGTAGGCGATCATGTTGTCGTGCAGTGCGTCGCACTCATGCATTGTTTGGTTCACGACCAACTTGGAGTTGCCGTAAATAATGAGTCTCTTGGCGCCGCAGGCTTTTGCCATCCTCATCCCGTGTAGCAGGGCCTCGTATTCAGCTTCGTGGTTAGAGGCTGTGAACTGCATTCGCATGATGTACTTCAACTTATCCCCTTGAGGTGATGTCAGTATGACACCTGCACCTGCTCCGTCCTTCCGCTTGGACCCATCGAAGTGTATTGTCCAGAGGTAGGACATATCTGGTTTGTCCGGGAGTTGGTTCTCCATCCAGTGCACGAGGAAGTCAAGTAGGACTTGCGACTTGATTGCGTCGCCCTTTTCTTATGTGATGTCTCGTGGAGACAATTCTATTCCCCAAAGTGCGACTCGTCCTGTGGCGTCGGGGTTACTGAGGATATGCCCCAATGGGGTGTCGTTGACCACCCATTGGGTGTTCCTGGAAGTAATGGCGCAGTTGTCGGGCGGTCATGAAGACACTGTACGCCATCTTCTGGTAGTGCGGGTACCGCTATTTTGTCGGCATGAGGACCTCGTTGAGGTAGTATACTAGGCGTTGTACCCCGTGGACCTTGTTTTCCTCAGCTCGCTCGACGACGAGCACTATGCTGACCACCTGGTTGGTGGCGGAGATATATAGTAACAGTGGTTCCCTTTCCCGTGGGGTCACTAGTACTGGCAAGGTGGATAGAAGGCGCTTGAGTTCTTCGAATGCTTCCTGCACTTCGTTGGTCCACTCAAACTTTTTAGCTTTGTGGAGGAGTTGGTAGAAGGGCAGCACCATTTCACCCATCCGACTGATGAATCGACTGAGGCCGCGATTCGCCCAACCAGCTGCTGAACGCCTCTTATGTTTTTCGGCTTCTCCATGGCCAGTATGAATTTTATTTTCTTCGGGTGTGCCTCGATTCGCCTCGCGGAGATGAGGTACCCGAGTAGTTGCCCAGATGGTACGCCAAAGGCACATTTGTCCAGATTGAGCTTGATCTGGTAGCGATCGAGGTTGGCGAAGGTTTCATGCAAATCGTCGATTAGGGAGGCTTCTTCCTTGGTCTTGATTACTATGTCATCGACATAGACTTGAATGTTGCGACCCAGTTGTTCCTTGAGGCAAGCCTGCATGCACCACTGGTAGGTGGCTCCCGCGTTCTTTAGCCCGATGGGCATTGTGTTGTAGCAGAACACACCAAAGGGCGTTGTAAATGCTGTTTTCTCTTGATCTTCCTCCTTCATTTGAATCTGATTATAGCCTGAGTAGGCGTCGAGGAAGTAGAGGCGCTCGCATCCCACGGTGGAGTCGATGATCCGGTCGATACGCGGTAGAGGGAAGTGATCCTTTCGGCAGTGCTTATTCAGAGAGCTGAAGTCCATGCACATCCGCAGGATATCCGTGTCCTTTTTTGGTACCAGCACCGTGTTGGCGAGCCAAGTGCTTTCCTTGATCTCGCATATGAACTTGGCGCCGAGCAGTCTGTTGATCTCCATTCCAACTGCCTGCGCTCGTGGCTCAGACAATCGCTAAATTGTTTGTTTCACTGGCCTTCCGTCGGGGTTGACGTTGAGTGCATGCTCGGCGAATTCCCTGGGAACTCGTGGCATGTCCGCAGGACACTAGGCAAAAATTTCCCAGTGCTCACGGAGGAATTCGACGAGCGTGAGTTCCTATGAGGGACTCAAGTTGTTGGCGATGAGGGCCATTTTGGCGGGGTCCGATGGGTGAACCTGCACTTTCTTTGTGTGTACTGATGAGTCAAAAGATAGATCGGGTGAGCTTGGCCGGCTGAGGGGAGGCAGACTGTTGTCTGTCGACTCCTTTAGTCTTGTGAGTTCCTCCTACATGTCGAAGGACTGGTAAATTTTGTTGAATTCCCTATCGCAACTATCGGATCTTTCGAAGCTCCCGTTGATCGTGATGATGCCATTGGGACCTGGCATTTTCATCTGCAGGTAGGCATAGTGTGACACTGCCATGAACCTAGCGAATGCGACACGTCCGAGGATGCAGTGGTATTGTGAGGGCCAGTCGATGACCTCAAAGTCGATGCGCTCGCGCCGGAAGTTCTTCGGTGTGCCAAAGATGACGTCGAGGTTGATTTTGCCCAGGGGATATACTCCTTTTCCTGGGACGATGTCATGGAATGTTGTGTCCGAGGCCTCTAGGCAAGTTAGAGGGATCCTCATTGCTCGCAAGGTACTCGCGAATATAAGGTTGATGCCGCTTCCGCCATCCATGAAGACGCGGCTCATGTCGAAGCCTTCGATTTGCGCCTCGAGTACGAGGGGGCAATGGCCTGGATGGGGTACTTGAGGCGGATGATCGCGTTTGTCGAAGGTGATGCAGGACTTGCTTCCGCTGAGGTACTCAGTAGTAGGTGGTGGCGAGTGTGTGGCTAGGTTGACTTGGCGAGTGATGGCCTTCTGCAATCGATTCGAGGGGCGTCCCTTTTGGATCATCATGGTGCCCATTGCTCGTGGGTACGGTTCGCCTCCGTGGTGCTAGTCCGGCGCAGCTGCATTCGGGGGTGGCCCAGGTGGTGGTGGCGGAGGGCCATGTGCCACGGCGCCTGGAGCGGCTCTGTAGCGTCTTTCGACTGGGTTGTGGTTCATCCGAACCAATCCCTCGTGTAGCTTGAGGAACTCGCGGCAATCCTTGAGGAGGTGGCTGGACTTCTTCTTTCCATCGTGCTTGTCGATGTAGAAGTGTACCGTACATGGCCTGGACAGTTTGTCCTCAATAGATGTCGCGGGTGCCTCATCGCGATTGCGGCGTTGCCACACTTGCGTGGTTTTCCCGGAGTCGCGGTATCCGCCGCTACGGTATCCGTTGTTGCGGTTATCGTTGCGTCTGTCGGCGTAGCCAGCTGCGACCATGTTGACATCGTCGCGGTCATCGTAGATGCGCTTGCGGCGCTTGCTTCGGCGATCGCGTCTGCGCTCGAGTTCTGCCTCCTCGTCGGAGTGAACACGATTTTCACCGAATCTTCTCCATCGGCCCACTGATTCGCGATTTCCATCAGGTGGTCGATGGTCTTGGGCTTTGAGCGGCCCAACTCCTCCCTGAGTTCTAGGCAGCAAACGCCGCCGTTGAATGCTTCAATCGCGCGATCCTCCGAGATGTTCTCTGCGAAGTTCTTGATGATGGACCACCTTTCGATGTAGGAGCATAGCGATTCGCCCGATCGTTGCTGGCAGCATCTTAGCTCTTCGATTGATGCAGGTCGCTTGTACATGCCCTTGAAATTGCGCACGAAGCTGTAAACCAGCTCATCCCAGCTACGAATGGATCTGCGTGGGAGGTTGTTGAGGCATGCTCGGGCGGCGCCTTGCAGCTGTAGCTATAAGCATAGCATGGCCGTGCTTCGACTACCGCCGTGGAGCCTAACGGAGGAGATGTGCTCTTCCAGCCAGATCTTCGGGTCCTGCAGGCCGTCAAACTTCGGGTTCTCCGATGGGAGCTTAAACCCTTTGGGCATTCGCTTTTGCCTGATAGATCTACTGAAGCATCTGGCGCCGCAAAGCTCCACATCTTCCTCTTCCAAGTAAGTCGACCAAGCGCGTCAAGCCCTTGATTTGTCAATCTTGCGCTGCGTGAGGTCATCGCGCGCATCATAGTCGCGGTCGTGTCGCCGTGAGCGGCGGTGTCGATACAGGTCATGACTGTCGTCGCTAGATGAGGGCGAGGAATAACGCTTTGCTAGCACTTTGCGTTTCTTCGGCTCCGGTGTTGGCTCCTTGTCGAGGGCGGCCTCGATTAATCCCAAGCCCGCGATCGTAGATCGGTGCATGGTTGCTCGGGGATCTCCAGCTGGCGGCTGGTTGTTAAGGAGGTACATGGTGGCCGCTGTCACCGCAGCCCGTGGCATCTTGGGGACCACATTGCCCCGTGTGTCGACTATCATAGAGCTAAAGTCGAGGACGTTTGCAGCTCCTATGCGTTCTTGCTCGGTGAGATGGGCCATCCGAGATTGCTTCTTCTTGGCGATGTACTCGTTGCCCTTTGAGGAGGATCCTCCGTGGGAGGAGAGCCCAGCACGACGAAGGCTCGACTCGTCTACTGCCTTTTTGCGTGCCTCGAGTTGCGTGATTGTTTGTATTTGGCGCTTGAATTCTTCCTTCAGGAGCCAGTGGTAGCCCATCAACAGTTCTTGCAGGGATCCGGAGGGTAGAGGAGCGCCTCGTAGGGCCTCGCGGTAGCGAGCCCATTCTTGCTCGTTGAGCTTGATCACGACGCATTCGCCGGTTTGGTCGTTTAATATGGTTGGAGGTTCGACTGCTCGTCCATTGTTGACGGGGGTGCGATTGCCACCGTTGCCGCCATTGCCACCGTTATCGCCGTTAGGCGGGTCAGTTCCATTACCGCGATTTCCCGTGTTGTCGTGGTTGGCAGAGGTATCGCTTGTGTTGATGACGGCGCACATGAAGTGATTGGGGAAGCTGCTGCTTCCACAACTCTCAGATCTGGAACCGTAGGTTCCATATTCAGTGGCCAGATCGCTCAGATCGGAGCCGCGACTGCTGTCGCTGACCGTGTTCTCGACTATTGTCGAGGCATTGAGTTCACTGAGGGTGCCGATCGATGGAGGGAACCATGATGCTGGGGCAATCGATGGCGCCGTCGGCTAATCCGGCATCGAAGCGTGCCAATCTGACTGACTTGGAAGCGGAAGCTCCCTATCGCCAGGCTGATCCCGTCGCCCAAGGACTTGAAGGCCGGGCGAGTGGCCGGCGTGTGGATGGTGAAGTCGAACACGCCGAAGAGCTGGCGAATCTCCGCTGTTGCAGAGTTGTAGATCACGGTTGATGGGGCCGAAGAAGCCGCAACATTAGCACTCCCAATTCCCATAGACGGCGCCAATTGACGAGGGTTTAACTCATCAATGCCCATTGTTATGGACTTGGGTTGTGGAGAAGGAGGGAGCGCTAGAGACATCTATCGGCTAGCAAACAAGCACACCGGAGACTCGAAGATTTACCCAGGTTCAGGCCTCATAGAGGTCCCTACTCCTGCTTGTCTGCTCGTGGAATTATCAAAGGAATCGAGGATTACAATGGTGTGCAGATGCAATCTGGAGAGGGTGGTGGAAAACTAGCGTTGCGTGTGTCCTTCTCGCTGCCCCCTCTTAGCCTTTATATAGATAGGCTATGTCTCGGGTAGCAGGTCGAGTCGGTTACAGATTAGGGTTTTCCCCTTTGAACTTTCTATCTTTAGTTTCTTCTTGTTCTTCAAGCAATCGAGAGTCTGTAGGCCACTCGAGTTCTTCATTTGGGCCTTGGCGACACCATGGGCCTCCACGTATTCAGGCCGTATATACCAAGATCGAGTACCTGTAGGGTATACCCATGTCAGTTCTTGTTATTTTTACTACAGGAAAACAAAAGCCCCACTTGACTTGAGGCCAATTCCATGAGATAGGTACATGCAACACATACCAGCTACAATTGGATTTACCCAATTTGCGTTTACCAATCTCCCAGAAACAATTATTTATTGAAATTGGCACACTTTTGTATTTTTATTACAAGTAAATATCTGGATATTATTTTGATGCAAAACTAGTTCTGAATGATGGAGCATACACTATAGTTCATGGTAAAAAATTTATAAGGGAGTTTTGGGGCATTGTGCAATTTCATTTTGAATTAAAGCAACTGGCTAAAATCAGATCTGGTAAAGAATTGCTAAAAGAAAAGGAAAAATTGCCTCACGGGCTGGATTCCAAACAACAATTGGCCGGCAGAGGGGGATGCGGCCCAGCCAGAGCAAGCTGGGCGTGGGAAGGGATTTGAAGGGGTGACGGCGTGGCCCCACCGGTCAGCCTCAGCTAGAGCCCGAAGCGGTAAGGGGTGCTAGGAGCCAACTATCTGAAACAAGATGAATGGTGGTGAGTCGTCGTCCTCCTCCGGCAGCGGAAACAGGGCTAGGAAACCCTAGCGCGACGAGTGGGGGTCGGGATACTCACCTAGGGCCGGCGAAGTGGGGGAGACAGGGCGACGCGGAGCAACGAGACGGTCTAGGAGAGGGGCGGCAGTGGTGGTTTTGGCATGGATCCAACTCCGCGCGCATCCCCGCAACGATGGCGCTCGGGAGGTCACCGGAGCTTAACCAGGGATGCCTACATGCAACCGGTGGGGAGGCTCCTCGCTCTGTGAAGTTCGTCTAGGTTGAGGGATGGCCTTGGCGGGGTTTGCAGCGGCTCAGGAACAAGGAGTTCGAAGGAGGGTTCTTCCTCGGGTAGGAGGTGAGCTTGCAGCATCTGGCGAATCTGGGAGAAGAAGAAGAGCACGGGGAGATATGTCACAGGTAGGGGACCCCAAAAACAGAGAGAAAGTGGAGAGGGGGCGGTCGAGGTTGAGGTTCTGCTGTCCCCTTTACCTTGCATACCCGAGAGGGTCTCCTTCCTGGTTTCCAGAGCAAGGAGGGACAGAGGAAGTGAGTGGGAGCTCGCGGGATGGTGTGGTGGTGGCCAGGAGGTGAAATGAGGGACGTGAGAGGATCTGCAGGAGCCTCTGGCCTAATAAACAAAGAGGGAGAGGTGTATGGTGGTCTCGGTCCATGGCTAGCCTGGAGGGAGAGGGGTGGCCATCCATTCATCAACATGGGTGATGGAGAGGTGGGTGTGGTGCCAGGGACCAGAGGAGGGGTGGCATCTCTTCCCCAGGAGCCTTGGGGGCTCCTCCCTTTTTACCTCGGGTGAAAAAAAAGGAAGGGAGGGAGAGGGGTCTATGGGGAGATAGGGAGGCTCTCAGTGGTGCAGAGGGGAGGCAAGTGGGTTCATGAATTGACTAGAGAGAAAGTGAGGCGTGCTGCAGCTGCTGTGGTGATTACTCCACAAGATATGCAAGATATGGTGTTTCTCTCACTTGCTTGCTCCAAGAGCTAAAGACAAAAGGATGGCCTTGCTACAGTGTAGTGCTACAAGGATCACGACCAGGGGTGTGATGGGTGCTGGAGAGAGGTGCTGGTCAAGCTTTTGATGAGGGTTGGAGGGTTTGAGTAGTGGATTTGATTAGTTGGCATAATTGGTCAATTTAATGGTTATGAAGGAAGTACAGGGATGTAGCCTTTATAAACTGAGGGAGTGGTACTAGTGGGTAGATACAGTCAAGGTACCCCTCCTAAAATTATTTGAGATTTTTCAAAGGAGTTTTAGTCCACTTAAATCCATTTATTCAAAAACTGCAGAAGTGAAGTATTGGAGCTCATTTGATATTTTTACATTGGACCTTGTTGGATTTTTACGTGAGGTGGTCCCAAATGTGAATACACACTTAGGAGAATTTTCCCGAGATTTATTGAGAATTAAAAGTATTTAAAACAATTATTATTCCAATTCAGCCATTTAAGAAAATGGGCAAAAAGTAATAATAAAGCTCTTCAAAAATATTTATTTTTTAAGAGGGTAGATAGGGTGTGGTATATGGATCTCCATTTAGCCAAAAGTTGAGGAAGTGTTTTGGCAAAAACCAAACTTCCTCTTGTGGATGAATTTTTGGGGATTTTTTCTATTAATGGAATTAAATAGATTTGGGGCCATAATAATTATGGATAATATTTGATAAATCTTGATGATAAGGGTAGATGATCTATACAAGGTGTAGAAATCAGTTTCAACCTTGGGAAATGGAAATCCAACTTGAATTAGATGGAAAAACAAGGAGTTGAGGATCTAGGGTGGTGTTATTTTCATACCACCAAAACCTTGTTGGATCTTGGAGCTAAGTGCTCACCTTGATGCTAGGGATAGATGGGTAGTTAGACCAAGTCCTATAGATGATCAAGTTAGAGGGAGTTTGGATTGGTTACATTTGAGGTGGTCTGGAAGTGATGGCAAACTTTGTTGAAAATAAGGCTGCCATACCAGGTGAGTCATGATGCCTTATAAACCTTGTTGGTTTAAGAAGCACAAAGATCCACTTGGAACAAGTGAAGTAGATATTTATAGACCTATATGAGTAGAACACAACCATGCAAAGAGTTGGTCCACAGAAGGTTGGATGATGGTGTGAGCTTCTGTCAAAGTAGGCATGTTGACTAGATTTGCAGGAATAGTTATTTTCTTGCCTGCAAAACCATCAAGAACAAGTGGGTTGGAGGATGATCTATCCCAGGGAAAGAGTGAGCCTTGGTAGTCCTTAGGATGGTTAACAAGATGGTTCAGATGCATTTTCAAAAATGCATAAGGGTTGAGAAAGGGAGGCATTCAAAAAGGTGATGTTGGAAATAGTTTTCCAGACTCAGCCAAATTTGGCAGATTTAGGGTTTTTTACTAGATTAAGAGAGAGAAGGCTTTTGATGGATAGCAAGATACCAAAGCATCATCAAGTGGATGAGGTTGAGTAGTACATTGAGTAGATGGGATCCATGCTTGATATTGGCTTCATTGACTTGGAAACTTCTAGAATGGATCACTGTAGAATTGATCTGGTTAAGAGTTTTAGATGATCACCTGGTGGCTAGAGATTAGATCCAGATTGTATTCTTGCTTAGGGTTTGGTGGTTTTTGAAGTCTCTTGATCCTAGTGGATGAGCTCCTAGAGTATCTCATACTACTTCTAAGCAAACAAGTCAAACAGCAGATCAAGGTAACTCATCTTACAAGCAAACCAACTACTACTAGGGTTACCATCAAGATTAGCTTGAGGTAAGGATGGGTATTTTGAATAGGTTGGAGTTGAACAAGGTAAGGTCCTTGGTATCCCTACCAAGAGTAGAATTCAAAAGCTTTAAAAGGAGGTTTTGGGAAACCTAGGGATAAGAATAGTTGAAGCTTCTGTCTATAAAACATAAGGAGGTTATATTATATATCTCTCCATGGTTTTGACTACTAAAATAGTTTTGGTTACATAAGCATCTTGGCTCAGGTTTTGAATTGCCAGAACATTTGAGAATAAGTAAATTGAGCCAAGATAGTTTTGTTCAATAGCTTTTTGACAACTGATGTTGAGGTAAGGATTATATCATAACCTATACAATGAGAAGCATGAGCACAGACAATCAGCAAGAAACACTGCAACACTTAACAAGAAAAAGTTTTTGTTCCCCCTGATTTTTGCATTCTGGACAACTAATCAGGGTTGCTGAAATTGGGATGTTATAGACCTTTCCCCCTTAACAGAATCTTGTCTCGCGATTCAGGAGAGTAGGGTTAGGGGATTTTAAGTCGAGTTGATACCAGGTGTCCTACGCATCCTATCTTACGGACTCCGTCTTTGAAAGTGACTATTCTGCCGATGAAGTTGAGCTTCAGTCTTCCGGGATGCACGGAGAGTAGAGCAGAGTCTAGTCCTGATTGCGAGTGATGACCTTCTTTTCCTTCGGGACTCTATGTCTCGAGGGCTTAGACTGGGCAGACCATCTCGATGCTGAACTTCACGGGGCACTTGTCAGAGGATAGAATCTACGGCTTGGTGTACCTTTCTCTAAGGATTCACAGTTCTTCCATAGGGTCATAGCGTATCCCAAATATCGATTTAGGGGTCGGGACTCCTGAGTTTGCTTCAGTGAAGGCTTACCCTATTTTTGTGGGAAAGACACAATCTTTCCCCCTTAAGATTAAACTAGGGTGGTTCGGAGTTAACGCAGTCCTTCCTTCTTGGAGTCATCGGATCTGGTACTTTTTCTGGAGTATCTTTTGGTAGACAGTCTTCTGGAATTGAGTGGAAAGACGCAGACTTTCCACCTTAGAGCTTTACATTAGGTCATCGAGGTTGGGGTATATCCTTCATCTTGGATCAGAGGCGTGACACTTGAGTTGGGGTTCTTGCGTGACACCTTATTGCGACTACCTTTCTGCGATGGTTACCTCACGAAGCTTTTAGTAGTTAGGTTAGAGAAAATTAGCGGTTTACGACATGTCTTGATAGTCTTCAGTCGAGGTAGGGAAGCTAAATTCAGAGATACGTCTTCCCTTGAATTTTTTGTGTTGCTTTTGGTCGATGGTGGAGTAAACTCGGTGTCTTCATGCGTCCTTGTCTTCAGGGAACTAAAGTATTCTGGCCTTCTGGTGAGGAACTTCCCATTGGTTGGGCAGAGGGATCTATTACTAGTTAGTCTCTCGGGGTTGAGGGAAGCTCTAATATACTAAGGGTTAGCGGAGTCAGGTTTTCACTTCTTGTCTTAATTGACTTAACGGGTGGTTTCTTGTGGATATTGAGGATCCTTAGGTGATTGACTTCCGGCTTCAACTGGATTCTGGCGGTGGTAGACTGAGGACCAAGGGATTGTGGTGCTATTGACGAGTCTTGCGAGGTGAGTGTGACGAGGTATGCCGTCCTGCTGAGGTGAAGTCTTCGAGTTGATTCTGACTTTGACGATGTCGAACTCCTGGTTCTTGCGATGCTTTTCCTCTCATATACTCTCGAGGTTAGACTGGGTCTCATTACCGACAGCTAACACAGGGGTTTCCTGAGTTACTTGGGGGGGGGGTTATCGCTCCTCGAGTCACATTTTTAAGGAGGTCAAAGCAAACCAAAGCATACAAAAAAGGCGAACAGAGCGAGGGGATCGCAATGTCCTTGGCAGACCACACACATCAAGCAACATAGGATGCACTTAGGCAAGCAAATAGGGTCAACTCTAGGGACCAAGGAGTTAACTACTCGCGATATAGAGGAATCCTATTCTTAGGACTATTGACCCTAGATATCGTCTTTCTTCAGGTTGGAGTCAGTATTTTGCCGATAGCCTTCGTCGTGTCTTGGACGCTTCTTGATAGTACAACACCTGATGTCTTCTGATTATGCGGATTCCACTGGTAGAGCGATATTGTAGTCTCCTTGTGTTTGCTGGTAGTTGCTTGTCCTCATCTTGTTCTCATTGTCTTCACCGGGTTCTAGATCCTAGTTATTTGCAATCCGTAGGTTTGAAGTTTGGACTCGAGTTAGAGGAAACCATTTTCGAAAGCATTTACTTAGAGTAAGAGGATAAGTGGAACTTTTTGAAACTCATTAGGAAACTAGTTGTCGAGAGCCTGGATTTCAAAATAAGATCCACTGGTGTCACTGCATGTGTGTGCTTTACCTAAACCACATGGATCCACTAGAGTCATTGCACGTGTGTTCTTTTCCTAAACCACATGCATCCACTAGTATCATTGCATGTATGTTCTTTTGCTAAACAACATGGATCCACTAGTGACATTGCATGTGTGTTATTTTCCTGAACCACATTGATCCACTGGTGACATTTGCATGTGTGTAATTTTCCTGAACCACATTGTTCCACTGGTGACATTTGCATGTGTGTTCTCTTCCTAATCCACTAGTGAAATTTACATGTGTGTTCTTTTCCTAAACCACATGGATCCACTAGATTCAATGCATGTGCGTTCTTTTCCTAAACCACATTGATCCACTGGTGATATTGCATGTGTGTTCTTTTCCTAAACCACATTGATCCACTCGTAACATTTGCATGTGTGTTCTTTTCCTAAACCACATGGATCCTCTAGGGTCATTGCTTGTGTGTTCTTTTCCTAAACCACATGGATCCACTTGTGACATTGCATGTGTGTTTTTTTCCTAAACCACATGGATACACGTGTATCATTGCATGTGTGTTCTTTTCCTAAACCACATTGATCCTCTAGTGTCATTTGCATGTGTGTTCTTTTCCTAAACCACATGGATCCACTTGTGACATTGCATGTGTGTTCTTTTCGTAAACCACATTGATCCACTAGAGTCATTGCATGTGTGTTCTTTTCCTAAACCACATGGATCCATTGGTGACATTTGCATGCGTGTTCTTTTTCAAAACCACATTGATCCACCGGAGTCATTTCATGTGTCTTCTTTTCTGAAACCACATTAATTCACTAGTGAAATTTGCATGTGTGTTTTTTCTAGACCACCTGGATCTACTAGTTTCATTGCATGTGTGTGCTTTTCCTAAACCACATGGATCCACTTGATTCATTGCATGTCTATTCTTTTCCTAAACCACATTGATCCTCTAGTGTCATTTGGACGTGTGTTATTTTCCTAAACCACATGGATCCACTTGTATCATTTCATCTACGTTCATTTCCTAAACCACATGGATCCACTAGTGTCATTGCATGTGTGTTCTTTTCCAAACCACATGGATCCACTCGTGACAATGCATGTATGTTCTTTTCCAAAACCACATGGATCCACTAGCTCCATTTGCATATGTTTTCTTTTCCTAAACCACATTGATCCACTAGCATCATTGCATGTGTGTTCTTTTTGTAAACCACATGGATCCACTAGTGTCATTGCATGTGTGTTCTTTTCCTAAACCACATGGATCCACTGGTGACATTTCTTGTGTGTTCTTTTCCTAAACCACATTGATTCACTAGTGACATTTGCATGTGAGTTCTTTTCCTAAACCACATGGTTCTACTGGAGTCATTGCATGCGTGTTCTTTTCCTAAACCCCATGGATCTGCTAGTATCATTGAATGTGTGTTCTTTTCCTAAAGAACATGGATCCACGTGTGTCATTGCATGTGTGTTATTTTCCTAAACCACATTGATCCTCTAGTATCATTTGCATGTGTGTTTTTTCCAAAACTACATGGATCCACTTATGACATCGCATGTGTGTTCTTTTCCTAAACCACATGGATCCACTTGTTACACTCCATGTGTGTTCTTTTCCTAAACCACATGGATCCATGCGTGTGATTGCATGTGTGTTCTTTTTCGAAACCACATTGATCCTCTAGTATCATTTGCATGTGTGTTCTTTTCCTAAACCACATGGATCCACTTGTGACAATGCATGTGTGTTCTTTTCCTAAACCACATTGATCCACTAGAGTCATTGCATGTGTGTTCTTTTCCTAAACCACATTGATCCACTAGTGACATTTGCATGTGTGTTCTTTTTCTAAACCACATTGATCCACCGGAGTCATTGCATCTGTGTTATTTTCCTATACCACATTGATTCACTAGTGAAATTTGCATGTGTGTTCTTTTTCTAAACCAGATGGATCTACTAGTTTCATTGCATGTTTGTGCTTTTCTTAAACCAAATGGATCCACTTGATTCATTGCATGTTTGTTATTTTGCTAAACCACATGTATCCTTTGGTGTCATTTCATGTGTGTTCTTTTCCTAAACCACATGGATCCACTTGTGTCATTTCATATACGTTCATTTCCTAAGCCACATGGATCCACTTGTGTCATTGCATGTGTATTCTTTTCCTAAACCACATGGATCCACTGGTGACATTGCATGTGTGTTCTTTTCCTAAACCACATGGATCCATTAGCGACATTTCCATGTGTTTTATTTTCCTAAACCACATTGATCCAATGGCATCATTGCATGTGTGTTCTTTTCCTAAACCACAAGGATCCACTGGTGACATTTCTTGTGTGTTGTTTCCAAAACCACATTGATTCACTAGTGACATTTTCCTGTGTGTTCTTTTCCTAAACCACAAGGATCCACTAGAGTAATTGGAAGTGTGTTCTTTTCCTAGAACACATTCATCCACTGGTGATATTTGCATGTGTGTTCTTTTTCTAAACCACATTGATCCACTAGTGTCATTGCATGTGTGTTATTTTCTTAAACCACATTGATCAACTAGATTCATTGCATGTCTGTTTTTTCCTGAACCACATTGATCCATTGTTGTCATTCCATTTGTGTTCTTTTCGTAAACCACATGGATCCACTTGTGACATTTCATGTTTGTTCTTTTCCTAAACCACATGGATCCACTAGTGACATTGCACGTGTGTTCTTTTCCTGAATCACATTGATCCACTAGAGTCATTGCATGTGAGTTCTTTTCCTAAACCACTTGGATCAATTTGTGCCATTGCATGTGTGTTCTTTTCCTAAACCACATTGATCCACTGGTGACATTTGCATGTGTGTTCTTTTCCTAAACCACATTGATCTAATAGTGTCATTTGCATGTGTGTTCTTTTCCTAAACCACATAAATCCACTGGTGACATTGCATGTGTGTTCTTTTCCAAAACCACATTGATCCACTAGTGACATTTGCATGTGTGCTCTTTTCCTGAACCACATGGATCCACTTGTGAAATTTTCATGTGTGTTCTTTTTCTAAACCACATGGATCCATTGGTGTCATTGCATGTGTGTACTTTTCCTAAACCACATGGATCCACTAGAGTGATTGCATGTGTGTTCTTGTCCTAAACCACATGGATCCACTTGTGTCATTGCATGTGTGTTCTTTTCCTAAACCACATGGATCCACTGGTGACATTTGCATGTGCGTTCTTTTCCTAAACCACATGGATCCACTAGAGTCATTGCATGTGTGTTCTTTTACTAAAACACATTGATCCACTAGTGACATTTGCATGTGTGTTATTTTCCTATACCACATTGATCCACTAGTGTCATTGCATGTCTCCTCTTTTCCTAAAACACATTAATCCACTGTTGACATTTACATGTGTGTTCTTTTCCTAAACCACATTGATCCACTAGTGATATTTGCATGTGTGTTCTTTTCCTGAACCACATTGATCCACTGGTGAAATTTTCATGTGTGTTCTTTTCCTAAACTACATGGATCCACTAGAGTATTTGCATGTGTGTTCTTTTCCTAAACCACATTGATCCACTGGTGATATTCCATGTGTGCTCTTTTCCTAAACCACATTGATCCACTAGTAAAATTTGCATGTGTGTTATTTGGCTAAACACATGGATCCTCTAGAGTCATTGCATGTGTGTTCTTTTCCTACACCACATGGATCCACTAGTGACATTGCATGTATGTTCTTTTCCTAAAACAAATTGATCCACTGGTGACATTTGCATCTGTGTTCTTTTCCTGACCACATGGATTCACTGGAGTTATTGCATGTGTGTTCTTTTCCTAAACCACATTGATCCACTAGTGATATTTGCATGTGTGTTCTTTTCCTGAACCACATTGATCCACTGGTGAAATTTTCATGTGTGTTCTTTTCCTAAACTACATGGATCCACTAGAGTATTTGCATGTGTGTTCTTTTCCTAAACCACATTGATCCACTGGTGATATTCCATGTGTGCTCTTTTCCTAAACCACATTGATCCACTAGTAAAATCTGCATGTGTGTTATTTGGCTAAACACATGGATCCTCTAGAGTCATTGCATGTGTGTTCTTTTCCTACACCACATGGATCCACTAGTGACATTGCATGTATGTTCTTTTCCTAAAACAAATTGATCCACTGGTGACATTTGCATGTGTGTTCTATTCCTAACCACATGGATTCACTGGAGTTATTGCATGTGTGTTCTTTTCCTAAACCACATTGATCCACTAGTGATATTTGCATGTGTGTTCTTTTCCTGAACCACATTGATCCACTGGTGAAATTTTCATGTGTGTTCTTTTCCTAAACTACATGGATCCACTAGAGTATTTGCATGTGTGTTCTTTTCCTAAACCACATTGATCCACTGGTGATATTCCATGTGTGCTCTTTTCCTAAACCACATTGATCCACTAGTAAAATTTGCATGTGTGTTATTTGGCTAAACACATGGATCCTCTAGAGTCATTGCATGTGTGTTCTTTTCCTACACCACATGGATCCACTAGTGACATTGCATGTATGTTCTTTCCTAAAACAAATTGATCCACTGGTGACATTTGCATGTGTGTTCTTTTCCTAACCACATGGATTCACTGGAGTTATTGCATGTGTGTTCATTTTCTAAACCACATGGATCCACTAGCGTCATTGCATGTGTGTTCTTTTCCTAAACCACATGGATCACTAGTGATATTGCATGTGTATTCTTTTCCTAAACCACATTGATCCACTGGTGACATTTGCATGTGTGTTCTTTTCCTAATCCACATTGATCTACTAGTGAAATTTGCATGTGTGTTCTTTTCCAAACCACATGGATCCAATAGTGACAATGCATGTGTGTTCTTTTCCAAAACCACATGGATCCACTAGCGCCATTTGCATATGTTTTCTTTTCCTAAACCACATTGATCCACTAGGATCATTGCATGTGTGTTCTTTTTGTAAACCACATGGATCCACTAGTGTCATTGCATGTGTGTTCTTTTCCTAAACCACATGGATCCACTGGTGACATTTCTTGTGTGTTCTTTTCCTAAACCACATTGATTCACTAGAGACATTTGCATGTGAGTTCTTTTCCTAAACCACATTGTTCCACTGGAGTCATTGCATGCGTGTTCTTTTCCTAAACCCCATGGATCTGCTAGTATCATTGAATGTGTGTTCTTTTCCTAAAGAACATGGATCCACGTGTGTCATTGCATGTGTGTTATTTTCCTAAACCACATTGATCCTCTAGTATCATTTGCATGTGTGTTTTTTCCAAAACCACATGAATCCACTTATCACATTGCATGTGTGTTCTTTTCCTAAACCACATTGGTCCACTAGAGTCATCGCATGTGTGTTCTTTTCCTAAACCACATGGATCCACTGGTTACACTCCATGTGTGTTCTTTTCCTAAACCACATGGATCCACGCGTGTGATTGCATGTGTGTTCTTTTTCGAAACCACATTGATCCTCTAGTATCATTTGCATGTGTGTTCTTTTCCTAAACCACATGGATCCACTTGTGACATTGCATGTGTGTTCTTTTCCTAAACCACATTGATCCACTAGAGTCATTGCATGTGTGTTCTTTTCCTAAACCACATTGATCCACTGGTGACATTTGCATGTGTGTTCTTTTTCTAAACCACATTGATCCACCGGAGTCATTGCATCTGTGTTCTTTTCCTAAACCACATTGATTCACTAGTGAAATTTGCATGTGTGTTCTTTTTCAAAACTAGATGGATCTACTAGTTTCATTGCATGTGTGTGCTTTTCTTAAACCAAATGGATCCACTTGATTCATTGCATGTTTGTTATTTTGCTAAACCACATGTATCCTCTGGTGTCATTTCATGTGTGTTCTTTTCCTAAACCACATGGATCCACTTGTGTTATTTCATATACGTTCATTTCCTAAGCCACATGGATCCACTGGTGTCATTGCATGTGTATTCTTTTCCTAAACCACATGGATCCACTGGTGACATTGCATGTGTGTTCTTTTCCTAAACCACATGGATCCATTAGCGACATTTCCATGTGTTTTATTTTCCTAAACCACATTGATCCAATGGCATCATTGCATGTGTGTTCTTTTCCTAAACCACAAGGATCCACTGGTGACATTTCTTGTGTGTTGTTTCCAAAACCACATTGATTCACTAGTGACATTTTCCTGTGTGTTCTTTTCCTAAACCACAAGGATCCACTAGAGTAATTGGAAGTGTGTTCTTTTCCTAGAACACATTCATCCACTGGTGACATTTGCATGTGTGTTCTTTTTCTAAACCACATTGATCCACTAGTGTCATTGCATGTGTGTTATTTTCTTAAACCACATTGATCAACTAGATTCATTGCATGTCTGTTTTTTCCTGAACCACATTGATCCATTGTTGTCATTCCATTTGTGTTCTTTTCGTAAACCACATGGATCCACTTGTGACATTTCATGTTTGTTCTTTTCCTAAACCACATGGATCCACTAGTGACATTGCACGTGTGTTCTTTTCCTGAATCACATTGATCCACTAGAGTCATTGCATGTGAGTTCTTTTCCTAAACCACTTGGATCAATTTGTGCCATTGCATGTGTGTTCTTTTCCTAAACCACATTGATCCACTGGTGACATTTTCATGTGTGTTCCTTTCCTAAACCACATTGATCTAATAGTGTCATTTGCATGTGTGTTCTTTTCCTAAACCACATGAATCCACTGGTGACATTGCATGTGTGTTCTTTTCCAAAACCACATTGATCCACTAGTGACATTTGCATGTGTGCTCTTTTCCTGAACCACATGGATCCACTTGTGAAATTTTCATGTGTGTTCTTTTTCTAAACCACATGGATCCATTGGTGTCATTGCATGTGTGTACTTTTCCTAAACCACATGGATCCACTAGAGTTATTGCATGTGTGTTCTTGTCCTAAACCACATGGATCCACTTGTGTCATTGCATGTGTGTTCTTTTCCTAAACCACATGGATCCACTGGTGACATTTGCATGTGCGTTCTTTTCCTAAACCACATGGATCCACTAGAGTCATTGCATGTGTGTTCTTTTACTAAAATACATTGATCCACTAGTGATATTTGCATGTGTGTTATTTTCCTATACCACATTGATCCAGTGGTGTCATTGCATGTCTCCTCTTTTCCTAAAACACATTAATCCACTAGTGACATTTACATGTGTGTTCTTTTCCTAAACCACATTGATCCACTAGTGATATTTGTATGTGTGTTCTTTTCCTGAACCACATTGATCCACTGGTGAAATTTTCATGTGTGTTCTTTTCCTAAACTACATGGATCCACTAGAGTATTTGCATGTGTGTTCTTTTCCTAAACCACATTGATCCACTGGTGATATTCCATGTGTGCTCTTTTCCTAAACCACATTGATCCACTAGTAAAATCTGCATGTGTGTTATTTGGCTAAACACATGGATCCTCTAGAGTCATTGCATGTGTGTTCTTTTCCTACACCACATGGATCCACTAGTGACATTGCATGTATGTTCTTTTCCTAAAACAAATTGATCCACTGGTGACATTTGCATGTGTGTTCTTTTCCTAACCACATGGATTCACTAGAGTTATTGCATGTGTGTTCTTTTTCTAAACCACATGGATCCACTAGTGTCATTGCATGTGTGTTCTTTTCCTAAACCACATGGATCACTAGTGACATTGTATGTGTATTCTTTTCCTAAACCACATTGATCCACTGGTGACATTTGCATGTTAGTTCTTTTCCTAATCCACATTGATCTACTAGTGAAATTTGCATGTGTGTTCTTTTCCTAAACCACATGGATCCAATAGAGAATTTGCATGTGTGTTCTTTTCCAAAACCGCATGGATCCACTAGTGTCATTGCATGTGTGTTCTTTTCCTAAACCACATGGATCCAGTGGTGAAATTTCTTGTGTGTTCTTTTCCAAAACCACATTGATTCACTAGTGACATTTGCATGTTTGTTCTTTTCCTAAACCACATGGATCCACTGGAGTAATTGGATGTGTGTTCTTTTCCTAAAACACATTGATCCACTAGTGACATTTGCATGTGTGCTCTTTTCCTGAACCACATGGATCCACTTGTGAAATTTTCATGTGTGTTCTTTTTCTAAACCACATGGATCCATCGGTGCCATTGCATGTGTGTACTTTTCCTAAACCACATGGATCCACTAGAGTGATTGCATGTGTGTTCTTGTCCTAAACCACATGGACCCACTGGTGTCATTGCATGTGTGTTCTTTTCCTAAACCACATGGATCCACTCGTGACATTTGCATGTGCGTTCTTGTCCTAAACCACATGGATCCACTAGAGTCATTGCATGTGTGTTCTTTTACTAAAACACATTGATCCACTAGTGATATTTGCATGTGTGTTATTTTCCTATACCACATTGATCCAGTGGTGTCATTGCATGTCTACTCTTTTCCTAAAACACATTAATCCACTAGTGACATTTACATGTGTGTTCTTTTCCTAAACCACATTGATCCACTAGTGATATTTGCATGTGTGTTCTTTTCCTGAACCACATTGATCCACTGGTGAAATTTTCATGTGTGTTCTTTTCCTAAACTACATGGATCCACTAGAGTATTTGCATGTGTGTTCTTTTCCTAAACCACATTGATCCACTGGTGATATTCCATGTGTGCTCTTTTCCTAAACCACATTGATCCACTAGTAAAATCTGCATGTGTGTTATTTGGCTAAACACATGGATCCTCTAGAGTCATTGCATGTGTGTTCTTTTCCTACACCACATGGATCCACTAGTGACATTGCATGTATGTTCTTTTCCTAAAACAAATTGATCCACTGGTGAAATTGCATGTGTGTTCTTTTCCTAACCACATGGATTCACTTGAGTTATTGCATGTGTGTTCTTTTCCTAAACCACATTGATACACTAGTGATATTTGCATGTGTGTTCTTTTCCTGAACCACATTGATCCACTGGTGAAATTTTCATGTGTGTTCTTTTCCTAAACTACATGGATCCACTAGAGTATTTGCATGTGTGTTCTTTTCCAAAACCGCATGGATCCACTAGTGTCATTGCATGTGTGTTCTTTTCCTAAACCACATGGATCCAGTGGTGAAATTTCTTGTGTGTTCTTTTCCAAAACCACATTGATTCACTAGTGACATTTGCATGTTTGTTCTTTTCCTAAACCACATGGATCCACTGGAGTAATTGGATGTGTGTTCTTTTCCTAAAACACATTGATCCACTAGTGACATTTGCATGTGTGCTCTTTTCCTGAACCACATGGATCCACTTGTCAAATTTTCATGTGTGTTCTTTTTCTAAACCACATGGATCCATCGGTGCCATTGCATGTGTGTACTTTTCCTAAACCACATGGATCCACTAGAGTGATTGCATGTGTGTTCTTGTCCTAAACCACATGGACCCACTGGTGTCATTGCATGTGTGTTCTTTTCCTAAACCACATGGATCCACTGGTGACATTTGCATGTACGTTCTTGTCCTAAACCACATGGATCCACTAGAGTCATTGCATGTGTGTTCTTTTACTAAAACACATTGATCCACTAGTGATATTTGCATGTGTGTTATTTTCCTATACCACATTGATCCAGTGGTGTCATTGCATGTCTACTCTTTTCCTAAAACACATTAATCCACTAGTGACATTTACATGTGTGTTCTTTTCCTAAACCACATTGATCCACTAGTGATATTTGCATGTGTGTTCTTTTCCTGAACCACATTGATCCACTGGTGAAATTTTCATGTGTGTTCTTTTCCTAAACTACATGGATCCACTAGAGTATTTGCATGTGTGTTCTTTTCCTAAACCACATTGATCCACTGGTGATATTCCATGTGTGCTCTTTTCCTAAACCACATTGATCCACTAGTAAAATCTGCATGTGTGTTATTTGGCTAAACACATGGATCCTCTAGAGTCATTGCATGTGTGTTCTTTTCCTACACCACATGGATCCACTAGTGACATTGCATGTATGTTCTTTTCCTAAAACAAATTGATCCACTGGTGAAATTGCATGTGTGTTCTTTTCCTAACCACATGGATTCACTTGAGTTATTGCATGTGTGTTCTTTTCCTAAACCACATTGATACACTAGTGATATTTGCATGTGTGTTCTTTTCCTGAACCACATTGATCCACTGGTGAAATTTTCATGTGTGTTCTTTTCCTAAACGACATGGATCCACTAGAGTATTTGCATGTGTGTTCTTTTCCTAAACCACATTGATCCACTGGT
This sequence comes from Avena eriantha, assembly GCA_910589775.1. Lineage (NCBI taxonomy): Eukaryota > Viridiplantae > Streptophyta > Magnoliopsida > Poales > Poaceae > Avena > Avena eriantha. The sequence goes on from CAJUXJ010000869.1 coordinate 179,909, forward strand.
GATATTCCATGTGTGCTCTTTTCCTAAACCACATTGATCCACTAGTAAAATTTGCATGTGTGTTATTTGGCTAAACACATGGATCCTCTAGAGTCATTGCATGTGTGTTCTTTTCCTACACCACATGGATCCACTAGTGACATTGCATGTATGTTCTTTTCCTAAAACAAATTGATCCACTGGTGACATTTGCATGTGTGTTCTTTTCCTAACCACATGGATTCACTGGAGTTATTGCATGTGTGTTCTTTTTCTAAACCACATGGATCCACTAGTGTCATTGCATGTGTGTTCTTTTCCTAAACCACATGGATCACTAGTGACATTGCATGTGTATTCTTTTCCTAAACCACATTGATCCACTGGTGACATTTGCATGTGTGTTCTTTTCCTAATCCACATTGATCTACTAGTGAAATTTGCATGTGTGTTCTTTTCCTAAACCACATGGATCCAATAGAGTATTTGCATGTGTGTTCTTTTCCAAAACCGCATGGATCCACTAGTGTCATTGCATGTGTGTTCTTTTCCTAAGACACATGGATCCAGTGGTGAAATTTCTTGTGTGTTCTTTTCCAACACCACATTGATTCACTAGTGACATTTGCATGTTTGTTCTTTTCCTAAACCACATGGATCCACTGGAGTAATTGGATGTGTGTTCTTTTCCTAAAACACATAGATCCACTAGTGACATTTGCATGTGTGCTCTTTTCCTGAACCACATGGATCCACTTGTGAAATTTTCATGTGTGTTCTTTTTCTAAACCACATGGATCCATCGGTGCCATTGCATGTGTGTACTTTTCCTAAACCACATGGATCCACTAGAGTGATTGCATGTGTGTTCTTGTCCTAAACCACATGGACCCCACTAGTGTCATTGCATGTGTGTTCTTTTCCTAAACCACATGGATCCACTGGTGACATTTGCATGTGCGTTCTTTTCCTAAACCACATGGATCCACTAGAGTCATTGCATGTGTGTTCTTTTACTAAAACACATTGATCCACTAGTGACATTTGCATGTGTGTTATTTTCCTATACCACATTGATCCACTGGTGTCATTGCATGTCTACTCTTTTCCTAAAACACATTAATCCACTAGTGACATTTACATGTGTGTTCTTTTCCTAAACCACATTGATCCACTAGTGATATTTGCATGTGTGTTCTTTTCCTGAACCACATTGATCCACTGGTGAAATTTTCATGTGTGTTCTTTTCCTAAACTACATGGATCCACTAGAGTATTTGCATGTGTGTTCTTTTCCTAAACCACATTGATCCACTGGTGATATTCCATGTGTGCTCTTTTCCTAAACCACATTGATCCACTAGTAAAATCTGCATGTGTGTTATTTGGCTAAACACATGGATCCTCTAGAGTCATTGCATGTGTGTTCTTTTCCTACACCACATGGATCCACTAGTGACATTGCATGTATGTTCTTTCCTAAAACAAATTGATCCACTGGTGAAATT